>CAUYON010166576.1:0-27729 GCA_963573935.1 Arctocebus calabarensis
TTTGTGATGTGGGCCATTCTCACTGGAGTTAGATGGTATCTCAGGGTGGTTTTGATTTGCATTTCTCTAATAATTAGGGATGATGAGCATTTTTTCATATGTTTGTTAGCCATTCATCTGTCTTCTTTAGAGAAGGTTCTATGATGGAACTTTTTTGATTGTGCAGAATTGGCTGACTTCCATTGCACAATTTGACACTTTGTTTCAGGGTTGTGTTGGTACATTTATGTGTTATCACCAATGATCACATGGCCCAAAACATCATTCCTGCCTCTCCAAAGGTCTTGGCTAACTTGGATTTTACTTTGCTTTTGTTCATTGCTAAACTTATCAAGACCATTTTTGTACATACCTTTCTCATGCCAATATTTCAGTTAAGATTTTCCTAACTATTTCTCTACTGATGTTTACTTGGTCTGCTATGCTTCTCACAGTCAGCTGATGATTCTGATGCACAATTTTACAGATTTTTTGCAATGTTTTCATCAGTCTTGCTCATTACTGGTCACCCTCAGAAAAACATTTAATCCATTTGCACACTGCCTTTTTTTCATGGCATTATCCCTATAGTCTTGGACTAACATGTCCCTAACTTCACTTCCACTCTAGCCAAGATTAACAAGAAATTTAATGTTTGTTCATTGTTCTAATTCAAACTCCAGCATTCTCCCCATGATTGACAAAAACACGCAAAAACAATAATTAACACCACTCAGCAAACACCACTACTCATTGACACAACCATAACTGGAAGACATTGATATACCAAGCAGTGTTATGAAAGCTTACCAAGTTGTTTGTATAGTGTTGTCAATGTAAGCACACGGTAGCAAGTTTGGGAACTTAATAGTCAGACCATCAGAGCCCCATCATTAATTTGAAATTCTGCCCTAGAGGGGTGGGCTGTAGCTCCTGGCCCCAATCTTGCAATGTGGTGTAGAATCTTTTTCCCATTTGAATTTTTGTCATTTTTCAAAGTTGAGTGTCTCTGATTTATTCTTTTTCTCCTTGTCCATATTTAAGTTTTTTCTTTCTCTAAGTTACACTTGTAAGTTGTAGAGAATTAGGGAGATGTGCTGTCATCAGCATCGCTGCATCATCATCATCGTTGTTGTTTACTTCAGGGTGACAAGAAACAGCATGTGAACAGCAATCACTACAGAAGCACTTAGGGGGTTGGAAGAGTAAGCTTGGAAGCGCCTTGAGCACACAGATGACATGTAAGAAAATATGTTTCTGCACAAGTTGCACATGCACATCCTCCTCTCACTTGTCTCTTGGGGAAACACCTGGACAGTTAAACTATCAGCTCAAGCACAGCATCTACTTGCAACAGGATCAAGCTTTCCCTTGGAAGGCAGCTGACAGCTGGCTGAAGCAAAATCAGTCACCCCAGAAGTTCAGTGATGAAATAATTTCCTCATATTTCTCTGAAGTTGATAAAATCAAAACATATCTGGAATTCAAGGATTGGTAGTATTTATTACAAATCTGTGTATGGGAGAGAGAGAGAGATTAGGACAATTCATGTTGGGAAACATTATAAGGAATAGTGTAGGAACTTAGTTGGACAATAGTTTGGAGTTAGAGTAAAGAGGGATTCAGTACTGACTCAAAATGCTTAGAAACTAAGAGATATTCAATTTTTTTTAGTGGGTGCCCAGAAAAAAATATATGTGCTAAGAGGATTATTTCCAAAAGAACACATAGAATGAATGGTTCTGAGAAAGAGGGGTTGGAGGACGTTGGTACTAATGCAATCAATTTCCACGAGGTGAGAGGCTGAGAGTCTGACTCAGATGGCGCACATGGTTATCAAGGAGAGCAGCCTTGATAACCAATTTGGCACCTGGGAAAGAACAGAATGGTGTGTCATGAATTGCTATGGTGTTTATTTAACAGAAATAAGGAATCCAGAAGGTTTTATGATAATGAGCTTTGTTTTATTCATCTTGATTTTTCAGTGTTGCAAGGATATCCATGTAAAAATATCCAGTGGGCATTCAGAAATTATCTTTGGGGATCAGAGACATGTCAGATCAGAGAGATGGTTTAGGGAGAAGTCTGTCTCAAGATGACAGCTAAAGATCTGAGGATTTAGAGACTTGCCAACAAGGAGGCACAGAGTTGAAAGGAGAACAGAAATTGATCTTGCCACCTGCCTCGGTTTAGGGGAGCGAGCACAGAACCAGCCCAGCACAGGTGATAAAGGGGAAAGGTATTAAATAGAAGAGAGAATAGATGGAAGAGAGTGGCCAACCTCTGGACCTTTGGATTATCAATGATGCTACTTTGAATTTCTCTTGAACTTTAGACTATCCATTCAAGTTCTCATCTAGAAGATTAATTAATGTTCTAATGTGTTCTTTTATAAAGTGATTATACATACTGTGAAATATCCCTAGAAATTTCCTTGGTTTTGTGCTAATTATTTGATACAAGCAAGTAAAATGTAAGTTTTCCTTGAGATGTTGTTCTCTTTTGTATTCTAAAAGCTCAAATATGCAAAGACAGTACGAAGAGTAAGTCAGCTCAGTGCTGGGTGTGCCAAGGTTCCCTGCCTCGCCCCCAGGTGTGGTCGCCCTTTCTCAGCACGCTGCCCGCATTGATCCTGTATCACTGCTGGGGCTACATCTTCTTTGGAAACCAAAAAGAACTTCCACATGTGGAAGTAAGCTTCTGAAAATCCTGGTGTATTAGGGGTGTATACATTGGATACTTTTTCTTCCATTCTAGAGATACTTTGCTAAGGAGAACATCTTCCAGCTCCATCCATGTAAAAATGAAAGAGGAAAAGTCACCATCTTTCTTTAAGGCTGCATAATATTCCATGGTATACATGTACCACAGTTTATTAATTCATTCGTGGATAGATGGGCTCTTGGGCTTCTTCTATGACTTAGCAATTATGAATTGGGCTGCAATAAACAATCTGGTACAGATATCTTTGTTGTGCTGTGATTTTTTGTCATCTGGGTATATACCAAGTAAAGGAATTATAGGGTCAAAAGGCAAGTCTATTTTTAGATCTTTGAATATTCTCCAAACATCTTTCCAAAATGGATGTATTAGTATGCAATCCCACCAGCATTGTAGAAGTGTTCCCCTTTCTCCACATCCACACCAACATCTCTGGTTTTGGGATTTCATCATGTGGGCTAATCTTACTGGAGATTCTAAAGGGTTATTAAGGATTATTTAGAAATAGTAGGCTACAAAAAAGCAGTGGATGAATAAGAAACAGGATCACTTATCTATTAAAGGAAAATACAAAGAAAGGAAGTTCAGGGCTTACTTGATGGCGCTACAAGCACCATCAAAGACCCTGATTCTTTTATTACTGCTTTGCCTTCCAGCACATGGGATCTTCACGCTCACCTTATGATTAAAAATGGCTGCTGTAGCTCCAACCATTACATCTTAGTCACAGACAGGGAAAAATGAAAAGACAGACTTTACCAGCTAACTCAAATCTCTTTAAGAAGAGTTCCCAGACTTCTACCTAACACTTCTGCTTAGATTTCATTATCTAGGAATTAAACCCATGGCCGCAAAGTAGGCATTCCTTGTAGTAGCGAGTCCTGCTAAAATCAGTATTCTGTGTCTAAGAAGGAAGGAGAGAACAACTACTGGAGCAGAGTAGTAGGAGTAACTGCCCCCCAAAAAATCGAGTGAAGAGAGGACAGTGTTCAAAATGAGGATAGGCATAAAAAGTTCCAGAATAGAAAAATATGAGTCCATAGACAGAAAGTGTCCAATGAGTGCCATATTAAGATGAACACGGAAAGACCATTGGATATACAGTGGTGGGATTCCACAACACCAAGGATCAAGGCCAAGAAAATCCCAACAACGTTCCAAGAATAAGAAACAGCTGATCTACAAAAGAAGAGAAGAGATTCAGATTGAGCAGACATCTGTCTTTTCTTTAGCTACAAAGGCTGCAAGACAGTGGAGTAGATTCTTTAAAACTAAAAGTGAATGAATGAACACATTTAAAAAAATTCAGAGGCTGTGTGTGGGTGCTTGCACTTGTAATCCTAGAACCCCAGAAGGCTGAAGAGGGTGGATCACTTGAGTTCGGGAGTTCAAGAGAAGCCTGAGCAAGACATTTCTACTAGAAATAGAAAAAAAACTAGCTGGGGGTGGTGCATGCTTATAGTTCCAGCTACTCAGAAGGCTCATGCAAGAGGATTGCTCAAGCCCAGGAGTTTGAGGTTGCTGTGAGCAATCAGGTCATCACACTCTACCCAGGGCAGCAGAGCGAGACTCTGTCTAAAAAATAAATAAATAAATAAATAGATTTAGATTCTGTGTTTTAGAACTTAGGATCCTTCCATTCAAGTGTAAAAGTGAAATAAACATATTTAAAAATACACAAGGAACTGTATCACTGAAGGATTTACGAAAGTATGTTAACCAGGTTGTAGGACCTGCCAAAACTGAGGGTGACTTCCATCTCTGGGATGAGCAATATTTTAATTCTTTTTACTTTTTTTCTGAGACAGAATCTTGTTCCGTCCTCATGAAAGCATGCTGGAACTTTAAACTGTGGGTTCTTGGGCGGTCAAACAAAGAACAGAAAGACACACCACCCACAAGAAAGAAACATTAAAACAGATGAGGGAGAATATAAGAAGCCCCAGGCTAGGACAGTTTCCTGTTACAAGAGCTACCTGCTGTCTATTAGGAAATAGCCCACAGAAAAGCCTTGGCTGCTGCCCTACTGGGCTATTGACCACCAGCCTTGGGAGAAGCACCCTTTGAGACACACCAGAGAGGGCACCCTGGCCAGTGTCCTTCAATTAGAACTCCTCTTCCCCCAGTTGACGGGACAACCAGGATGAAATAGAAGAGAACAAACACTACATTAAGACACTCAGAGTTGAAAGGCAAAGAAAATCTCTGCAAAGTTAAGACAATGCTCAATAGCATAGGGGTGGCAGAAACAGCTCACCACCTCCTGCACAAACTCTTAATTCTTATATATCCTATAAGTTACACCTGTTTTTAACTTCCATTGTAACATTCTTACTTAATCTCTACATCTTAATTACTTCTTGTAGGGGGTGGTCAGTGCCAGTGCCATCTGATCTGTGCTTCTGCCTGCTTGTTTCCATTCTTAAATAAGTTCTTCCCTATGTTGAAATACCAGTTTTCTCTAGCTTGTCAGCTCTAAATCTTGTTCTGTTAATTTTAAAACTGTTTCCTTCATGGATACTCTCTGCTTTTTATTTCAGAGATCCCCTTCATTAAGGCTATAGTGGCATCATCATAGCTCACAGTAACATCAAACTCCTGGGTGCAAGTGAAATTCTGCTTCATCTTCCCTAGTGGCTGAGACTACAGGTACCTGCCACAGCACCTGGCTAATTGTTTCTATTTTTAATAGAGATGAGGTCTTGCTGTGGCTTAGGCTGGTCTTGAACTCCTGAGCTCAAGCAGCCTCCCATAGTGTTAGGATTATAGTTGTGAGCTTCTGTGGCTGGCCAATATTTTAATTCTTAAACGACAAAAATAGATGGGAGCTTTGGAAAAACAAGAGGTAGAAATCAATTGTTTGAGTTGTTGCTTTTCTAAATTAGTGAGGTTTGAGAATTTCCTTATACATTCTTGATGAATGTCCCTTATTGGACACATGATTTGCAATACTTTTTTTAGCCTGTAGCTTGGGTTTTTTTTGGTTTTGATTAAATCCAAATTTATCAGCTTGTTCTCTACAATTGTGCTTTTGGTATGTAACCAAGAAATCGTTGCCCGACCTACCATCATAATGATTTTCTCCTGTTTCCCTTTGTAAGTTTCATAGTTTTCGGTTTCACATTTAGGTCTATGCTTCATTTTGAGATAATTTGCATATATGGTGCAAAGTATGAGTTGATATTCATTTTTTGCATATGTATGTCCAATTATTCCAGCACCATTTGTAGGAAAGATGAGCCTTTCTTTAACACAAATGATCAAATATTACCCACATTGTTTTTGACTGTTGATGGTGACATTTCTTCTTGTCCTTTCAAATGTCTGTGAGGTCCCAAGATGAAGGCACTGCCCATGGCCAGGTTTGTTGGGCAAAACCGAGTGTGGCTTCATCAAGTAGAGGGGAAGTTCTCATATCCCATTTTATGCTCCCTGGGGAAGACATGATGAAAATGAGGATCCTATCACTGTTGTTTCTGTTCCCATCTGAGCCTGGAAGGACAGTTCTTGTGTGTTAACCAACAAAATCACTTCAAGACCGGCAAGCATACTCTTCAGCTTTGGACAGAGAGTCCTTATAAGAATTTTACAGATACTTTATGTTCCCTTTCCGTTCTTGCTATTTTTTTTCCTGGTAGAATTTTTGGAACCTTGCAATATCTTGCTTTAGTAACAACAGATACAATTTATTAATTACTTCTTTCTAAGGAGAGAGAAAACTGTTCTATAGCTCACAAGTCCCCTGGGCTTTTTTTTTTTTTTTTTTTTTTTTTGCAGTTTTTGGCCGGGGCTGGGTTTGAACCTGCCACCTCCAGCATATGGGGCCGGCACCTGCCAGCGCCTTAGTCTGTTGAGTCACAGGCACCGCCCTCCCCTGGGCTTTTAAAATTCAGAATTCCCTTAGCCGGGCATGGCAGCATGTGCTTGTAGTCCCAGCTACCCAGGAGGCTGAGGCAGAAAGATTGCTTTGCCTGAAGCCAGGAGTTGGCAGTTGCAGTGAGCTGTGATTGTGCTACTGTTCTCCAGCCTGGATGACAGTGGAGGACTCTGTCTCACAAAATAAACAAAACAGGATTCCCCAAGCATCTCTCAGAACTTGCAGAAAAAAAAAACATTCAAGAGAAAAACTTGGTGGTGCTGATGAATATGGAATGAGAAGGCAGAGGGCAATAAAAGTCAATTGGTTTTGGTCTTATTTGGGAAAAGGTAATAGACACTGACTTGAATGTGGATAGTATTAGAGAAGTATAAGTTTACCTGGGGGTTGTTGAAAAGCTAAGAATAACCAGTGGGGGAATACATATAGTATGTAAAGTTCAAACTAAAAATGAAATAAAACAAGTTTTGATCAAATCAAACTAGAAAAGAAAAACAAAAACAAAAAATAACAAGAACAAGAAAGTATGAAAAAACACAAAATCATGGCACTAATAAGTCCATGCAACCATAATAATCTGTTAAATCGATTTATTAAAAGACAGAGACTCTCAGACTGAGTAAAAAACCAATATCGAGGTATATGTTGTTCGAATGAGAAATTCTTAAAACAAAAGAACAAAAGAATGTTGAGAATAAAGAGGTGAAAAACAAACAAAATCTAGACTATTAACATGATGTAGAACGCAATTTAAGATGAAAAGCATTATAAAGTCCTAATTGAAATACTTTTATAGATAAAAGGAATAATTATTAAGAGATGGTTGTAATTACAAATCATTATGTGTCAACAATGTAGATGTGAAATGTTAAAGCAAAACCACTCAGAAATAAATACAAGGAGAAATGCACAAAGCCATAATTATATATAAACCTAAACAGAAATGAAAGGAAAATTTGACAAAACTTCACACTTCACTCATAAATTGATGTATCAAAATAGATAAAAATAATTTAAAAAATAGAGAATGTGAATAAAAATTTTTATTTCATAGTTATTATGTTTTAGATTAAAAGTTAATCCTCCAAGTTGGGCCACAAAGGAAATCACAATGAATTCTAAAAGGCAGAAACAGGTCATTTTCATACAGGCAGTTCAAACAGACCATTTTCACAAAATGTAATAGAATTAGATATTAACAACAAAAGAAAACTGAAAATTTCCTATACTTGCAAATTTTAGGAAACCACATATGGAGTTTGAATTACTCTTGGGTTAAAGAAGAAATCAGACTGGAAATTAAAATCTATTTGTATATTGACAAAAAGAATATTACAGAGCAAAATCTGTGACTTATAGGTGAAATGGTATTCTGAAAATTTGAAAATTTGTGACCATCAATGCTTTTATAAGAATGAAAGAGAACTTAAAATCAAATGCATCTTTCAACCCAAGATGTTATGAAAAAAAGCACAAAATAAAACATCTTTCCCTATTTAAAAAAATGTCTTTAAACTATAGGGCGTCCCAAAAGTTGCCCCTAAAGTGGCCATACATAGGGAAAATGGGAAATTGTAGCTAAATGTACCTTTATTTATAAAATATTTATTACGAAATATTACAAAGAGGTGGCCAACACTTAGAGAATATTCAGAAATAATTTATAAAAAATTATAATGAGTATTTTGTAAATAAAGGTACATTTAGCTACAATTTTCCATTTTCCCTATGTGTGGTCGTTTCAGGGGTGATTTTTGAGACACCCTATAGATATAGAGGAAAACTACCTTCATCTGATAAAGGGGGTTTACAAGAGACTTCCAAAACATGACATGTTTCTGAGGTTCCCAGAAGGTGGGGAACAGGATGAGGATGTTGGATATTGCTTCTATTACTCAATTCTGTGCTTGAGTTCCTGGTTCAGAAATACTCAACACAGGGCAGCGCCTGTGGCTCAAAGGAGTAGGGCGCTGGCCCCATTTGCTGGAGGTGGCAGGTTCAAACCCAGCCCTGGCCAAAAACTGCAAAAAAAAAAAAAAAAAAAAAAGTACTCAACACAGCCTGTCTGTTGGGATCATGTGGGAGCCTTAAAATAATATCAATGTCTGGACCCCATCTCAGTTCACCTGAATCAGAATTTCCAGTGGCGGGGCCCAGGTGTTGATATTTTACGAAGTGCTCTGGGTGATTAAGATTAAAAATAATATCTGCTCTACCCTATAAAATGAGACAAAGAAAAGAAATAAAAGCGCATCTGTACCATAGACAAAGAGACAAAACTATAATATTATTTACCTAGAATATGAAAAAGATCATCTGGCCAATCGGAAGAAATGAAGAGTTTAGAAGATGGTAGCATATAAAATCAATGTTAAAATTAATATATTACTTGTAGGTTATCAATATAACAATATCAATAACAATATATTACCTGTAGGTTATCAAAAATAATTCAGACAGGTTATAAAAAAGTCTAGTACTCCAATTATGACAGAAATAAGAAGAAATAATAAAATAGAACAGAAGCAAAGCAAAAGCAAAATGTATTTTGCATTTCAAAATACATCTATAAAGGAAATTATGTTTAAGCAAACACTTAAAAATAACCTAAATAAATGGTGAGATTATACCATCTACATAGATAAGAGTGCACAACGGTAAAGAATTTAATTTATTCTAAGTCAGAGGTTCTCAACCTGTGGGTCATCACCCCTTTGTAACAATGAAAATATATCGAGGCACTAGGAAGGCTGAGAACCACTGCTCTAAATTACATATAATCCCATAAAAATTTCACCAACATTCATCTTTGATAAGCAGATTCCAAAATTTATACGAACAAACAGATGAGTAAGCACAGCCAAGACAAATTTAAGAAAAAGGACATCAATGATTTCTAACATCTTGTTCTACAAAACATCAAAATATATGGCATTCATAATCCAATAGGGTGGTGTTAGTTTCAGGAACAACATAAATCAATGAACCAGAATAAGGAGACCAGAAAAAAATCACATGGGAATTCAGTATGTGAAAAAGGTGGGGGAAGGATGTATATCAGTTTAGACTAGCATTGGCTGAATATGACTGAGAACCCAGACAGGCGGCTTAAACAAGAGAAAGCTGTATGACTGACCTCTCACACAGACAAGAGCTGGAGGTCCATGACCACTAGGAACCCAAGTAGCATCTATTTGTCTGCACTACCAACCTTAATGTAATAATATCATTTTTAAGGTTACCTGTGACTAAAGATGCTCCAGGAGCTCCAGCCATCACATCTACATTCCAGGCAGGAAGAAGAAATAAAGCAAAAGAAAACAAAAGGGCATGATTCTTTTCTGGGAATCCTAAAATCTTGTGCTTACTTGATATTGCCCTATCCCTATGTGCATTGGAAGCTAGAGAAGGAAGAATTTTAGCTGGGTGTGTTGCTATCCCAAATAATAAAAAATATTCTTCCAGTGAAGAAAAAGGCAAGTGGAGTTTTGGTAGTGGACTAGCAGACTGTACATTTGGGGTGATGTGTAAATCTTTCCTCCAGTCTCGGGTGCTCCTCATGAGCTGGTGATCTGTAAACTTCAAGCCAAATGCTCTTCTCTCCAGATATTCGACAAACTATGGCAGAGAAGTAAAACATGGATATATACAAAACATGCCAGCACAGAAGTGGAGGAAGGGAATCACATAGCAGTTACCAATACATAGTAATCATGAATTCTCTGATCAGGAACGGTCAGGATTCCCTACAATGGGGCAGAGGTAAAGTTTTGGTGAGCTTACCTGGTCACTCTAGAGGAGGGTTGCCAGACATAGCTAATAAAAATTTAGACCACCCAGTGAAATGTTGATTTCAGATAAATAGCAAATAGCTTTTTCAGTATAAGATGTACCAAATATTGCATTACATACTAAAAAGTATTGCTGTTTATCTGAAATTCATATCTAACTAGGAATCCTGTATTTGATCTCATAATCCTATTAGAAGCCTTATTTGTCCACTGTCTTCAACGGCCCCTTCTGAGGTGGGTATTGGAAAGTTCGTCCATGGAAGCTGTACAGCTTTTGTAACCCATTTTCTGAAGGGATCGAAGTGATTAGGCTTGTGAAAGCTGGTCATGAGATATTTCATTTTAAAAGTCCTCTCTTGGCCCCCTGTAGTGGTTCATGCCTATTAGCACTTTGGGAAGCCAACACAGGAGGATGGCTTGAGCTCAAGAGTTTGAGACCAGCCTGAGCAAGAGTGAGACCTTATCTCTACTCAAAATAGAAAAACTAGCTGGGTATCTAGCTACCTGGGAGGCTGAGGCAAGAGAATTTGCTGAACCCAGGAGCTTGAGGCTGCAGTGAGCTAGGCTGAGGCCACAGCACTCTGGCCTGGGGCAATGAGTGAGCCTGTCTCAAAAAAAAAAAAAAAAAAAAGAAAGAAAGAAAGAAAAGTCCTCTCTCTTGCTCTTTCTCTTCTCTTTTCTTTCTTTTTTTCTTTCCTGACTATTATCTATCTATCCCATCTGACAATATAATTCCCTAAAAGGTTTGGAAGCCTCCAGGTCTGTCAGTTTCTGGCCAGTGACACCTGAGTGTGTTCTTGGTTAATGACCTTGATCAGGCCAGGTTTTCAAGTGCCCCATCCATCCTCCCTCTCCCCTTAATGGGTGAAACCTTGAAACCATTTTAAATGATAAACAAGGGAGGGAAGGCAAAACTCTTAATCCCAACACTGACTTCGTTGGTGAGTCGTTAGCCTCTTGCAAATGGCAGAGGTCACCATGTTTCAATGACCGCTTAGAACTGCTTCAGTTTGAGACACACCAGTAGTTGGTTTTTCAACGTTTTTTCTCCTTCTGCTCAGTTTGCTGGCCACAGGCAAAGAGTGTCTTCCCTAGCAATGCAGCATTTCCTTTTATGACTGCTCGTGCACTGAATTCATGTCTGTTTTGTAGGACTTTGATAAAAGTGGCAGAAAGGAATCAGTTAGGAATCTAACTTTCTCGAATTTTCCTTATCATTTCCTTAATATTATAGTTATATATATATATATATTTTTTTTAATGAGGTCTGCTTTCCGAGGTGAAATGTTGACCAAGTACTTTGCTATTGTAATCAACTCCATAAACAGATTTCCCTCACCCCTGTATGTTTTGTATAATCCTCTCCCTAACTAACTAATCTTTTAATTTGTTTCCCAGGAATGGGAGTTTTCTGTGAGACAAAGGAGATAAGATTTTGAAGGCCCCTGGGCAGGACTGACCTGCACCCAATGCACAGTGGCCTCCTGTGAATTGCAATACAACCTGTCCCAAGGCACCTGGCCCCTCCCTAAAAAGCCCATGATTTTTGTTAGGGAGGTGAATTTGAAGCTGTTTCTCCCATTTTCCAGACAAGCTGTGATTTGCTTTGAAAAATTCCTTTCTTCCTTGACAATTCTTGTCTCAATAATTGGATCTTTGTGTGACAAGTAACTGGACCTAGGCTGAAGCCTGCTGTGGTTCTGCCAACATTATCTCATAACAAGCGTCCTCCGCTTTCCAGCCTCAAGTCTCTGGGTCCTTAATTGTTACCTCTTCATGTCCTACATTTAGCCATTTCCCTATTTTAGGTGATTTTGTTTGAACACCCCATTTCCGGTACCAAAATCTGCATCAGTTGGAATTAGAGCACGTGCAAATGTGGGAAACCCAATGTATGACTTAACCGACAGAAAGTTGCATTAACTATTTCTTGTGAAAACATGAGGTATGTCCAAGGCTAGGGGGCACACACACACACACACACACACACACACACACACACTTATGTTCTGGAAGTATAGTCGCCACTCTGAGATCAGGTGTTCCTTTGGGGAAAGGGCTTGTAATAAAACGTGATGGTCAAAGGAAGTCTGCTTTACTTTATCTGTAATGCTTGAAATTTGTATTTGTTCACTGATAATTATTTTTATTTACATGTATTAGGAAGACATAAAAGGAAAGGAAGAAGGTTGCCAGGGTCTTGTTGGTGCTGAGTATATAGACCAGGGAATGCCATGGTGGCCTCGAGTCAGGGTCGGTTCCCAGGCCCAGTGCTGAGCAGCCATTATGCTCTGAGACTCACCTGTTGCTTGGACCAAGCAGAGTCAGATGATGATGCCACAACACAGTTGCTGAGACAAAGCTTTTAAGACAATGTATGGACAAATGCTTTGTAAATTCTACTGGAGCATAAAACTTATGAATTGTAATTTATGGTGTTTATTTCTCTTATGTATAACTTGTAATACCATTATATTACAATGTACCACTATATAATTATAACATATAACACTTGGGAAAATTTCATGCCACTTTTTGCAGTCAAAGCTTAAATGTCCTCACCTAGGGCAGCAGGTGAAATAGTAAATAACTTCACACATTTGAAAGTGCCCAGAAAACTGCTTGAGATCTGAAAAGTGACAAAGTGACAAAGTTGAGTTTCAAACAAAGGTTCACTAACTCTGAGCTCTGGACTCTTTCCATTTGATCTTTTAACATTTATATAGCCCTATTCTCTTTTCGGTCTAATTATCATAGCATATATATTCACTGACTTTTTCTTCCCTTTTTCTCAGGTTTTTATTTTGCCTTATCACCAGGGCCTTCATTTCAACACTGGAATTTCTTAGATTGCCAATAAATTGTCATTTATTCACTATAAGATGAAAGCTATTGATTAGTTGAATTAGATTGAGGACCAAGCTGAGCCTTCAGAATAAGAAGGGTAGAAAAGTTAGTTTATGGAGTTGTCATAGTTTTTTGGGGGGGGATGTGAATTCTTACATTAAATGTTTTAATAAATACTTTGCATTGATTGTAGTTATTCATATTATCACCATTAAGTTGACATTCCAGAAATTATCTGTAAGTAATATGGATTCTGTGAGCCTTTTCAGCATCTGTGATGAAAGGAAGGTAGGGATCGAAGTCTGGTTGGTGGGTAGAAGCTGGTGCTTAAAATAGATATTCACCAAATGTAGCTGAGCATACGTAAGCTAAGGCCTATGCATGGAAAATTAAACCCCGTGCCTGATAATAGGAATTTACATGTAGAAAATATATTAATCAATATTTACTGAACTTTAAAAATTGCTATTGTCTTACTCTCAGTATTTACACAAGAGCAATACAATAAATTAAATGCATCTTCAATTATTCAAAGCTGCTCCTACAGAATTATTAGACCCAAATGTTGTGTTTTAATGAACTGGTTTAATTTCTGCATAATCAAGTGACTGTCTATGTTCCATTCCATCTCCCTCTCAGGAGTCGGGGACAGTCTGCCTGGCGCGGTAGGGGGCACACGGTTTCCAACGTCATCCTCGAAACCCTCTCTTATTGCATAAGGTTCTAGAAGGTCGGCGGAAGTGGGAAAGTGCTGCTGCCAATTACCAAATTGGGAGATGTTTACCTAGGGGAGGAGAAATGAAAGCCTGGAAATGATGTCCAGCCAAGGTTCCGGGCTGGCAGAAAGGGGGAGGAACAACAAGACCACACCCTCTCCAGGGATTTAAGATGCAAACCCGGGAGTGGAAAGAATGTACGGAGGGAAGAATGGCACCGTTTAACGTGAGTACACTTAGGTTTATTGCTCACCTCTCTGTCCAGGCAGATTCAGCTCAGAAAGCATCCCTGCAGAGAAAGTGTCCCTTCCTCCTCTCAGCCCACATTCCATATGGTCCCGATGCCTCCTCACGACTCCATGGAACTGACTCATTCTCAGAGACCCTGACTGCAAAATTCACCAATGGCCCCAGAAGGGTCCTTCCTTCTTTTCTCAGGGGCCCTCCTGGGAAGGCCAGGGGACAGGCCATGACTCGAGCTCAGCATTATGTCTTGGGGTCTCCTTGCCCACCTCTGTCAATGCCTAACCATACACCTGTCAGCTAGGGTGACATTGAAGATGCCTTATTTTTTTTCCTCCCGTAACATTTATCACCCTTCAATATGCTATGTAGCCAATTAATTTCATTTATCATCAAACTCTCCCTCTCTAGAATGTGAGCTCCATAGGGCCAGCTTTTTGATTGTTTTGTTCACTAATGAATTCCCCAGTACTGCCACATAAATATTTGTGGGATAAATGGAAGTAGGTTGCCAGGGTCTTGTTGGTGATACCGACAAGAGTTACCAAGGACCTGCCCATACACATTCATCACTGCGGTGTCCCGACTCGGCCAGTCACACCTGTACATGGAATCCATAAGAGGCCCAAGTCACATCTCTGCATTAGCCTGGCTGGGTCAGTTCAGCCTGCAAAAAAATTAACTCTGGGTTAATACAGCTGGGCCTTATTTTTCACTCAGACCATGTGGCCAGCCTCAGTTATCCATGGGTTTAAATTTACATGGTCACTAAATGATGAAATTCCACATCTGGGATGTTGCTGGTCACTGCACCCCCAGAAGGACAGATAGAAGGTCACGTGCCAGCTCTTCTGCCCATTAGCCCTGCAGGGACATAAGTCACTTCTGCCCACAGCCTCTTAACCAGAACTGGTCACGTGGACCCTGCCTAACCTCAAGAGTGGCTAGAAGGGGCGATGGGTCGATGGAGAGTTGAGAGACAGCACTGCCCCTTCCATGCCCATGCAAGGCAGTCCGTACCCCTTCACACACACACCCTGGCTTACCCATTCACACCCATTCATGTAAGCGACAGCCATTGGTCATGCTCATGCTCATGCTCATGAGCATGACCACCTGCTCATGCTCACCCAGGCCCCATTATATGGGTGTGTGAATACCCAGCTGGTGCCCTGACCTACCCCACCACCCAAACCCATGCTGTGATATTATTATGACATACACATATATATGTTAATTTCGTCTGTGGTTCCTAGCTCACAACTGCCATTGCCCTCGCTATAATGTTGGGGCACTATAGGCCTTGGAAAGCACAATCTCTCTCTCTAACCTTCCCCTGCCCTCTTTTCTCCAGCCAAGCAGGACTTTGATCTGCTTGGGAGTCGTAAGACCCTCACTCCGGAAGGGTCCCACCCCATCCCCTGGAAGAAGGAAAACTGCTCAGAAAGGCCAAGGAGACTCCATGGACGGGCCTCGCTGGGTTTCCTCTTCAGTCCATCAGCTCCATCACACTTCCGCTGTCCAGTCATGGTTGAATCTGTAAGAGACCCAAGAGGCCTGGGTTCTGAGAGCCAAACACCCAGGTGGCCTCCCAGGGACAGTGTGGAAGTTCTGTGCCCCTTCCCCCATACCTGGCCTTTGGTGTCCTTTGTAATATTTTTTATAATAAACCGGTAAACATATTTCCCTGAGGTCTGTGAGCCCCTCCAGCAAAAAGATCAAACTCAAGCAGGGGGCTGTGGGATTGATAGCACTGGAAACACCACTGGGGCCTTCATCGGATTGGGAAGTGGGGGGCGGCCATGTGGCCCGAGCCCTCAGTCTGTGGGATCTGGTGCCATCTCCAGGTAGACAATGTCAGAATTGAATTTCAGGGCACCGGCTGGTGTCCACTGCAGGACTGATTGCCTGCTTCGTGGTGGGCAGAAACCTCCACACACGTGCTCACAGAGCTCTGCTGTGTGGATGGCCATGGTGGGACAGCCGAGGAACACACAGTTTAATATACCCAGCACATTTATTCATAGCCGACCGAGTCTGATCGCTCAAGCTCTGTTCCTCTTGTTTCTTCTGAAACAAATTGCCCTTGGGTGCAGGGGAACCGCTCTGGGTGGAATACTGGTAATCATCTTTTGGGATTTGGGGAAACCTTCGTAATGTCAAAAAATGTTATGGATTCCCCCATGTGAGCAGCAATGTTCACGGTAATTATTGATTGAGCAAATACCTTATGTTAAAAAAGCTACCATGAATTCAGTGACTCTTAGGCCCCTGCGACTGCAGGTACCGGAGTTGTGCGGTGGTGTATACGCATAGAATTCATTCAAGCTGCAGACAAACCTGGAGCTATATGGATTTAAGGGGCCTTGGCAATAGTGCCACGGCCAGTGAGTTGGGAGCCACTCAGGTAGAATAAGGCTAATGAGCGAGAGAGCAAAGTCCAGGGAGATTTTCGCTTCCTCGCTCACTTGCTGGGGGAGGAAAGTGGACCTAACAGCACGGATCTAATGCCTTGCTCTAATCGTGACGGAGCATTGTCTGCTCCACGCTTCAATTTAACTGCATCGCATGTGCTCGCCTCATGGACAAATCCCATTTGCAACATAAACCTCTGCTTGCAACTAATAGAAACTGGTGTCTAGAAAATGTGATCCATTATCTCCCCTGCTGTGGTCTGCTCACCTCCAGGTTTTATTTCACATTTGAGGGCACCCGAAGAGGCTAACGTTATGCCAAGAATTTTTTTGAAAATGAAAAGAACTCATTTAGGGAGCCCTGCCCGAGGTGGGAAGAGATTCTGGGCCTCTGGATGGGAAGTGTCTACAGGAGAAATCCTCATCTGCTGGCTGTTTTCTCCTCTTCTAACATTCCACTCTCTGCCATCCAGACCACCTGCCTTGGATGGCGTCAAGGACTTTCAGCCTAGGGGCTGCCTCTGTCAAGGACAGCAAAGGATGGTTCTAGAAGCGATCACTGCTTCCTAGGAGTCCCCACAGCCTTAGTCTGCTCAAGGTCACTTTGTTCTTCAAGATTTGAGGCAATGCTGGGCACGGTGGCTCACACCTGTAATCCTAGCACTCTGAGAGGCTAGGGTGGGAGGAGCCCTTGAACTCAGGAGTTCGAGACCAGCCTGAGCAACATTGAAACCCCCTCTCTACTAAAAATAGAAAAATAACTAGTGGGGCAATGTGGTGGGCACCTGTAATCCCAGCTATTCGGGAGGCTGAGGCAATAGGATTGCTGGCCCAAGAGTTTGAGGTTGTTGTGAGCTATGATGATGCTATGACACTCTACCCAGGGAGACAGAGAATCATTCTTTAAAAAAAAAAAAAATTCAGATTGGTTGAATTCCTCCGTTTACAATGAATCTTGACCATGCACTCCTTTTGCAGGTGAGATTTCCTCGTACACCATCATGCCACCCACATGGGGCCTGAGTAGGAAGCTGGTGGTATTGTGGTGGGCACTGGCTATGGCCGGGTGGGTCACAATGGCCGCAGGGTACCCCAGTGGCTGGTCTTCTGGGTGGGGGTGCTGCCCATTCCTCAAGGCACCACCGGCTACTCCGAGCACTGCCCTCTCCATCCCAATTTTGTGCATTCACTGCCCGATTTGGAGACAGCCTCTCCGTATCCCTCTCAGCCACTGCAGCTGCAAGTTCTCACACACTCCTGTGCACGGCCAGCCTGTGGCTGCCTCTTTGATCCAACCCCTTGTGTCCAGGCCTCTAACAAGCCCCTCCCTAGCTTTCAAGTGTGGCTATGTCCACATGTGTCACTGTTGAAACATCTACTGATGGATTTCTGTGGATGTAGTGGGGATACCCCTCTCACAGCGTGGTCTAACTTCTTGAGACCAGAAGTTCATCCTCTGTACCTGGGAAACCCAGTCTCTCTCTTAATAGCACAAGTAATCTTGGGAGTAGGTTCCAAGCCTTGTCTCTGCTACGTTCTCGATCATACTCTGGCACTCCTCAATGATCTGTCCTTTAATGTTAAAAAATAACACTCTGATGAATTCAGTCACGCTGCCTCTCTGGGTAGCATATTGGGCACTTCCCCAATTACTCCAGTCCTCACAAGGCCAGTAAATCAAAGCTACCTGTGAAGCACCATTTATTAAAGTTCCGGAGCAATGGGGGAAGTTTCTTTCTGAGAGCCACATGGTAAATAACTTAATGTGGAGAATTGAAATCTTTGTGCCCAAGCCCCCTTGGTCATTCCTGGAGGGAAGTAACGTTCACTGCTAGTCTCATTTCTTTGAGCTCCAGGATCCACTGACTTCCTTTTTCTCCTGGCTTCATCCTCCTCCAACTCCACCCTCATTTTCCCATGTATTTTATACAGAACAGATCAGCCATGGCTTTGTCTGACACCAATCTTCCAGCTTATGCACGGGAGGGCTTCCTTTTCAAAACCAAGCATATGTGAAGGTTCGTTTCTGTACAAGACTCTGTCTTTGTGAGAAGAACGAATGATCTGCTTCTGGATGTCTTTTCCCACCTTGTATATGATGCTTTGGGCTGTAGAGTCACAGGTTGGGGTGAGACCTCAGTCTATCTAATTGAATTCCCCTTTGGATGCTTGAATTCCTTCTGTGGTCACTGGAAAGAGACCGTCAGAGTCTGCTCGTTCCCTCCAATGTTAGTGGTGGGGATGTCGCTGCCTGGCTGGTTTGTGCAACTTCTTCAGCTTCAGCTTCCGATTCTGCAAGAGGGTGGTATCTGCTTCCCAGGGTGGTTGGAAGGAGCAAATGAGAAGCAGATGCACAGGGCTCTGCGCTGTGCCTCAGTGCTGATACATGCTTGCCGTGAGTGCCCCCTCACTGGGCAGATCTGATGGGGAGAATGATGCCATCTTCACAGAGGGAGCTCGCCATTGGGACCTGCTCATTTCCAGCTCTCACCCATGCACACGGTCTGGCAGCCCTAGACTTTGATCTTCTGCGGGTAACTAGTGCTTGTAGTTGTTCCACTCAGCAAATTTGATTTCATTAAAAAAACTACAGTATTTCTGGGAGGCTGGTGGCAGAAGAAGTGGCAGGAACTGGTGGAGAAGGCCTGTGTGGGAGTGACGGGGCAGCGGGAAGGGCTGGTGGTGGAGCCTGAGCCAGGGCAGGCATGGGCACCGCCTTGTTGGGACCACAGCTACTGGAGCGATGGGAAATCTCTGAAGGTTGGTCCAGGAGGGGATTCCTCTAGGCGTCTTTGCGACCCCACGACTTGGCCTCAGAGAGCGGACTTGACCTGACTTACGACCCTGGCCGCAGATGAAGCTGCTGTAGCCACAGACTGAATTCAGACCTGGGCCAGTCACATGTGGGCTCTCCCCTCAGGGTGGACGCGCATCACCACTCAGAGCCCGCTGTGCTCTCCCGGGGGCCTACGCTACCGACTGTTGGCGGTGGCAGGTGGCACACGTCTGCCTCGGGACTCCCAACTCTCTTTGCAGCTCTCCTGGGACACAACCAATGTTTCCAAGAGGGGCTGTGAAATTTGCAGATAATTCTCCAGATAAGATTAATTTCGATACATTTTCCTTTAAAAATAATAAGTGCTAGACAGAACTGTGGTGGGGGAAGCTGCAGAAGGAACTCGGGAAATGAAGCCAGCGGCACGTTCCAGTGTCCTGGAAGAGCAGGAGGGGTCCCCTCCACAGTGGCCACATGTCTAGCTCCAGTTGTGGCCCACAAGCCCCCCCCCCCACCTGCCTTGTGAGGACCTGAGATCCAAACTCCTCAGAGGAGCACCTGATTTGTGCAGTGCAGACAAGAGCTTACTACAGCCCAGGGAGTGCCTGGAGCCTGGGAGACGCTCGCCTCCCTCCTTGCACCTGCTCAGGCCTTCCTCTCCAGGGCCAGCAGCTGATTTTCTCCTCTCCTGGGCTTCTCATCTTCACTACCTCCTTGATTTTCTTCAGCATCCCCTTTCTCTTTCCCCTGGATCTGCTTCTACTACCATTTCTTCTTTTCTTTTGTCTTTCCTCTCCTTTTAAGTTGCAGATAGAGATTGACAGACTGCCTGGTGCGACCTTGTCTCTGTTTCAGAAAGTATCTCCTTCCCACCCCCGTGATTTTATTCCATTCTCAGATGTGTTGTCTTTCTCTGCACTTCCCCTCTGCCTGTTTCTGCCCTGCTGCCATGGCTAAATCTTGGGTATTCCCTTCTCCCCTCCCCAGCTGTCTGTCTCCCACTCTCTCTTTTCTGTCTCTGCCCATGGCCCTGTCTTCATCTCTACCTATCCAGGTCTCTAATTCTTGTCTCTGACCGTGCTCCCACCTCCTCAGCTCTGTCAGGGCCACTCTTACCTTTGCTGTCTCCCCCCATGTCTAACTTACTTTCTCTCTCTCTCTCTCTCTCTCTCTCCCTCTCTCTCATTATTTACCCCCATGCCTCTCCTGTCTCTTTTTCTCTCTTTCATGGACTTTCCGACTAGAAGGCTGAAAGGATGCCATGGTTCTTACAAGCTGAGGGTGGGGCTCTCGGTGACACCTGCACGGTGAGGAGTCAGGGGTCTCTGGCCCTGGGACTTTGGTTGCCCAGTCGACCTTCTTCTGCATCCCCTGACCTCAGCCTCTTCCCAGCTCTGTCCCAACTCCCTGCGCTCACCGAGGAGTTGCCCCACTTGCGACTTGAACCTCAGAAGCTGGGGGAGGACAGGTTTCCTTCGTCCTGAGGGCCTCTGCTCTGAGATGGACATTGTGGGTCTGAGATTCTCTCCTGGCCGCCACAGTGGACTGTGGAAACCTCTTGGAGAAAGGCACTGAGCGTCCTGTCCGGATCTGGGGTAGAGTCTCAGCTCACAGCCCTTTGTATTAGAGCCTCCTGAAATGTCTCATGGTCTTGGGGGCTGGGGAGAAGAGGTAGAGACTATTTTTTCAGGTGTCTATGTGTTTTCTCTCTCTTGAACCTGATGTGACTACCTTACTATGTCCTTCCTTCTGTTAGAATCTTTTTCTTCAAGGCCTAGGAGAAATGCCTCTTCCTTCTTGGAGTCTTCCCTGATTGCTGTCCCCTTTCTGTCCCTTCTTAACCCCCTGCACAAACTCTTCTCTCTACTGAGTCCTGGGACCCATGTCTTCCCCTCTTGTTTAATGACACCATTTCCTGACAGTTTCCTACGTCTCTCTTTACTTATTTTGTGACTCATAGTAGGGCTTCAATAAACCGAATTCCTTCTATGGAACTTAATTTGTTTCTTCTTCTCTGTATAACTGGCAGTTCTGTCTAAATCAGCCCCTCTCCATCATTGGGTCATGGGTGATGGGGGCAACCACACCAGGCTTTTCCTCACCTGCAGTGTCACCTGCTTCTCGAGTCTTACCAATTCTTTGTTTCCAAGTGTTCCTCACCTGAGTCTACCCAAGTTCTACACATCCCTGAGGCCACTCTGTCTTTTAGTAGTCAAAACAGGGGGCTCAGTTCCCACCCTGCCTACGGTGGGAAATCCAACATCATGCCCCCAGATCTCTGGGTATTTTTGGAGATCTTATATGTCTCCCGACCCTGACCTTCAATCTCACTCTCATGTTTATCTGTCGGGTCAAACTTGGTTACCCCCAAGGGTCGCTAGGGATGAAGGAGTGTTCAATTGCAACATTCATAGCAAACAAGTTTGAAGATTAGATACTTCTGATATTTTGGAGGGAAGTTTCTTTTTATAGTTTTATATCCCTTTATTTCAGAACCATTTTAGAATTCCGAAAAACTGCAAAAGTAGTGCAAATAATTTCCATGAACCCTTCAACCAGTTTCCCTGAATGTTAACATTGTATACAACCACAGTACATTTATAAAAGTGTGGGAATTAAGCTGAAACCTTATTCGATTTCCCCCCCACTGTCCCACTAACATCTTTGCTGTGGTCCATG
This sequence comes from Arctocebus calabarensis, assembly GCA_963573935.1. Classification (NCBI taxonomy): domain Eukaryota; kingdom Metazoa; phylum Chordata; class Mammalia; order Primates; family Lorisidae; genus Arctocebus; species Arctocebus calabarensis. The sequence continues at coordinate 22,044 of CAUYON010166576.1, forward strand.
ATCCAATTCAGAGTCTTGTATTGCTTTTAGTTGTCACATCTCTTCAGCCACCTTTGATTCAGAAACTTACGTCATCTTTCATGGTCTTGACACTTTTGAAGAGTACCGGCCAACTGTTTTGAAGAATGTTCCTAAACTTGGGTTTTTCTGATGTTTCCTTGTGATGAATTCAGGCTATACATTTTTGGCAAGAAGGACACAGAAGCATTATTATGTTCTCCTCATTGTTTCCCGCCAGAAGAAACATGATGTTGAGGGTCTCTTTATGGCTTATGTTAACTTTGATCACTTGGTTACAAAGTGTCTATCAGATTTCTCTATTGTAAAGTTACAATATTTCCCTTGATCCTTTGAGATTATGTAAATATCTTGCTTCTCCTCATGTTTTTCCCTCCACTAATTTTAGCATCCATGGGTGATTCATTTATTGAAATAATTATTACTATGGTGCTTGCCAAGTGATTTTCTATTTCCATCATTCCTTCTATTTTTATTAGTTGGATTCCGTTGTAAGGAACAACTTTCCCTTCTTTCCTTTTTATCTATTCACAGTTTTATTACATCAGTATTGGCTTGTTGATGCTTATTTTATTCTGTGGATTATAATTCGCAGCAATCATTATTTTTAGGTATGCTGGCTGACTGACTGGCCCAACCCACTCCTGGCCTGGTTTGCTTGGAGCTTGTCACCAACTAAGTGGCTCTTTCTCCAGCATTTCCCCATTCCTCACTGAGGGGAGAAATAACTATGTGAAACAGCTGTGTTGGGTTTGAGTTAGTGACCCTATCCCTAATTCTAAGAGTTGATACTGATTTCTTCTTACCCAATCAGCCTCCTATGCTCATGACCCCTCTCAGTTAAAATGGGATATAAGCCAGTCAGTGCCAAGCCTTCTCCTGGCCAAAGAGATTGGTTCAGGGATGGTCACGTGACCCCAATTGGGCCACTGACTGTGAGGAGGGGCTTATGCCAAGGAAGGCTCTTCACTGGCCTGAGAGGTCTACAGAAGGCTGGCCCACCTCTCTCCAGATTAGTGGGGGATAAAGAAGGGATACTTGGAGCTGCTGCAGCCACTCATCACCATGAGGAAAGGTGATACCAAAGAAGGCAAAGAGGCGAAACACAAAGCACCATGTCTTTAAAGGTTTTCAAGCCAAGGAATCCAGCTGACCTTTACTACAGGAAATTCCAAGTTCATGAGCCTTATATGGGGGTTTTTTGAATTGGGGTTTTTTTTTTTTTGACTTGCAACATGCAGACTCCTGGCAGTAGCAAGATCTGTAGTGCTGTCCGCTGACCGGGCTCCCCCTCTCTTTGCTCCCTGAGCAGACGCTTCTGCCCTGCTGACAAACTTCTATTGCTGGCAAAGCACTGACCTGTCCAGGTGGAGGACTTTAGAATCAGACTCATGTAGTGTTCAAATCCCCCATAAACTGTGTGGCCTTGAACAAGTTATCTTACTTTTCTGAGTTTTTCTCTCAGAAAATTGAGTCTCTCCTGCCCACCAAAAAAAAAAAAAACCCTTTCTCTAAGGGCTCTTGTGAACGAGGCAATCCACATAAAACTCAGCACACAGTAGGGCAACAACTATTTTTGCCTCTGCTCCTGCCTCTTCATCACAGAGTGTGCTAGGCCTTGGGCCTTATAGGAGAGCCTGGCCCTCTCCATGTTGGCTTCTCAGACTTAGAATCCCGAAGATTTTCTAAAAAGAAAAAAAATCCCTGTTGCTAGAGAAGATGAACGGCTCAGCCATTTGCTAAAGCAAATATTAGCTCAGCGTTGTCCAGGGAGAGCTGCGGCTCCAAGCGCTGTTTGTGTTTGGTATCCTTTGAGGAGCTGATGATTGTGTTGCTGAGGACAAACACCTCGAGGCGGGTAGGAGAGGCACAGCTGCCCTGGGGGCCGTCCACGCCGCTCCGCGTCCGGTCCTGCTGCTGGTGTTGTGTGTCAGGCATCTGGGGCACTCAGCCCCTCCTGCCCATCTGGGCTCGTACCTTGGCTGCCGGAGCCACCCGCGCCCGGGGCCAGGAGCCGGCTTCTCTTATCCAGTAGCGACACTGGTCAGACGACTGGCTGTGCATTCAGACAATCCCGAGGACCCCACCCCAACTTGTGCGTGTCTGCTGCACACGGCGCAGTCCAGGGTTTCTCAGCCTCGGCACTGTCGGCGCCTCAGGCCTGATAATTCTTTGTTGTGAGGGGCTGGCCTGTACATTATGGGATGTTTGGCGGCATCCCTGGCCTTCCCCACTTGCAACAGCCAAAAGGTGTTGCTAAACACACCCTGAGGAAAAGCATGGCCTCCAGTTGAGAACCAGTGTTCTGCTGGCAGGCAGGGAGGAAGGCTGCAGGTAGCTCTGTCTTGGTTCGAATCCTGGCCCTGTCGCTAGACAGCTTAGTGATGTCGGACTGGTTCATGTAACCTCTCTGAGTCCCGAGGTGCGCGCTGTGAAATGGGAGTCGTAATGGTGCCGCTTCACGGGATGCTGAGAGAGTGGAATGAGACTATTTCCAGGCCACCCAATCTTCCGGGTGCGTGCTAACCTGCCTGTGTGGACTGGAGGCCCCCGCAGGGGTGGGGGCTGTGCCTGTATTGGTCACCTCTGTGTCCCTCACCCAGCCCAGGGCCTGGCACTAGATGGAGGTGTCTCTGGGCTGCTCTTGGTCTCACTGAACGTTCACTCACTTTCCTGCTGCTTTATGTTCTTAACAAAAACCTTTTAGTGCCCGGCCTTCCTTGGGGAGGAAATCTCATCTCAATCCGAATTTTATGTACTTATCCTGAGCACAGTTGTCTCCCTTTTCCTCCCCTGAAGGAAGGATCTGGAGAGCCTACTCTTGCCCTTGTCACCACCCCAGAGTCACTCTGACATTGGCAGCTCTGGGAGCACCTCTCTCCAGATTCCTGCTGCTAACTGCCCCCGCATCCTCCAGACCATGCCTCATTGGCACAGCAGAGATGATTGACATATGTTGAGTCCAATGAAAGAGCGAGTCCTTTTCTGCTCAAATGATCATCTCTGCCCACCACCTTATGAGTTTCCTCGGGGGATTCCTAGTCCTCTAAGTACTGTATTGATGGACTTCCAATCACTGTTGTGTCCTAAAGGCTAGTTTAAGAAGCATAATTATGTTTCTAGAATTACTTCTACCAAGAGAAGAAGGGCATTTCACCCCCATTCTATGTGTCTAGACATGTATTGTATCTTCTGGAGACTCTGGAGGACAAGACAGGCTTTTCCCTTGCAGGGACTGACAAGTAGGGAAGTCTAAGACTAACAAAGCGACGTTTAAAGAACATGTAAGTTGTAAATTGATAACCAGAGCTTGTGAGTGGAGGTAGAGAGGCTGTTCAGGTGCCCAGGCCTCTATGCCTTTCACCTCCACTGCCAATACTTTGACTCAGATGTCACTATCTCTGACCTGGAAGATTACATTTGTCTCCAACTGGTCTCTTTCCTTCCAGCCTCATCCAGGCTGCCTCTAAGGACATTTTTCTAAAATGCAAATATGTTATACACAGCTTATCTGGAACCTGGGTCAGGTTTCTCATGGTGTTATCTGTACTCACAGAACATTGGAAACAATTGGGGAATGGCTCACTAAATGGTGGTGCATGTGAGGAAATATTTTTAAAACTCATGTTTTTAAAGACTAATTAGAGACACAGGAAAATACTTGTGATGAGAACAAAAAACTGGATTCAAAAGTATTTGGCATGATACCGATTTAGTAAGTATATATATATATGCATATAATTGCAAATTGAAATTATATATGTATATATATCAGCAGAAAAGTAACAATGGATATTTCTACTTGGTAAGACACAGAAGAGTTTTTGTTTCTTCTAGACTATAAACTTCATGAGGTCAGACTGTCTAACTTGCCTTAATTTCCGATTTCTACATGGGCAATGGCAGCTTGTCCTCCCGGGAGCTATGAGCAACTGGATGGAACTTGTTTTAAAACTTATGCATCAGAAGTTCAGGGCAGCTGCAGCGTTTACCCTCCAGTTCCCACTCATCCTGGCTGAGGGCAATACCAAGGGGAGCTGAGCCCTCTGGTACTTGGAGCGGGTCACAGTCATCATATGCTGGAATGATGGGAACTGAGACGGTATAGGCAGGGTGCTCACAGGCTCTGCTACAAACACGATTATTTAGAAATAAGAAGAAAAACATTTTAAGAAGATCAACATGCAATTACTAATGGCCTTGGGAAATTTACTTAATTTCTCTGAGCCTGTTACTTCATGGGCAAAGCAGGGACAGTCATACCTGTGTGGCCTTGCTTCTGGGGTCTGATGGGAGAGGGGTGAGTGTGTATATGTGTACATGTGCGTGTTTTGTGGACTGAGTGTCTCTGTTCCCCCTCCTGCCTCCAGTAAGTCCATATGTTCAGCTCCCAAGGTGACTGCATTTGGAGATAGAACCTGGGAGGAGGTAATAAATGTTAGATGAGGTCTAAGGGTGGGGTTCTAATCTGCTAGGGCTGGTTCCTTCTATGAAGGGGGAGAGATACAGGAGCTCTCTGGAAGCCTCTGTCAGTTCCACGCTTCAATTTAACTGTATCCATGTGCTCTCCTCATGGACAAATCCCATTTGCAGTATGAGCCTCTACTTGCCCCTAATAGAAACTGATATCTAGAAAATGTGATCCATTATCTCCCCCTCTGTGGTCTGCTCACCTCCAGGTTTCATTTCACATTTGAGGGCACCTGAAGAGGCTAACGTCATGCCACGAACTTTTTTTGAAAATGAAAAGAACTCATGTAGGGAGCCCTGCCCGAGGTGAGAAGATATTCCAAGCCCCTGAATGTGGAGTCTAGAGGGGAAATCCCGTGACATGATGAGAAGACCGCCACCTGCAAGCCAGGAAAAGAGCCATACCAAAAACCAAACTTGCTGACGCCTTGACCTTGGACTTCCCAGGCTCCAGAATTGTGAGAAACAAATGTCTGTTGCTTACGACCCTTGAATCTATGGCGTTTGTATGGTAGTTTGAGCTGGCTGAGACAGTATGCATGTTTTAAAGAAAGAAAGCAATATAGAGGGTGGCCTGTCCCCAGAGGCGAAGGCCTCCTGGGACAGTGACCCCATCGGAGCCCAAACTGGACTGAGAGTACCCAGGGCAAATTCTCATGGCTCCAGCTTGTGTCATCACCCCTCGAGAGCCCCAGGTTTGCCTTATAGTGGAGCGCCAGGAGAGAAAATTTCTTTTGGACACCGGAGCAATCTTTTCTGTACTTCTCTCTAATCCTGGCCTTTTATCTCTCAAATCCATAACTATACAGGGGGTATCTGGACAACTGGTTACCAAATTTTTCTCCCAGCCTCTAAGCTGCAATTGGGATAACTTGCTGTTCTCTCATGCTCCCTAATCGTCCCTGAAAGTCCTGCTCCCTGTTTGGGGAGGGACATACTAACTAAAACAGGAACTTTTCCCTCCTGGAGATCTAGTGATGATCAAAACTCTTCCCTCTAGTTCACCTTCCCTGACCCCAACTTGGGAAGTCCCCTTTCCTGTTATCTTGTCTTCTTCTACTGTTAAAGTTGTAGGAGTCGATTCCTGCATACATCATTCACGAGTAAAGTCCTGGAACCCTCCATCTTCTACAGTGGCAGGCAATGAAGACAGTCAACCACAGACCACCTACACTTGTGAGCCAAAAGAAAGTTTGAA
>CAUYON010166578.1:0-19659 GCA_963573935.1 Arctocebus calabarensis
ATTGGAGGTTGCTGTGAGCTGTAATGCCACGACACTCTACCCAGGGCGACAGCTTGAGGCTGTCTCAAAAAAAAAAAAAAAAAGTCTCCAAGAGGGTGGCGTCTGTAGCTCAAAGGAGTAGGGCGCCAGCCCCATATGCCAGCGGTGGTGGGTTCAAACCCAGCCCCGGCCCCCAGAAAATCCGCAAATAAAAAAGTCTCCAAGAAACACTAAATCAAAGCAAGTCATAGAACAGAAGACACAGTAGGAACCATTCTTATTGAAAGTTCCACAGGCTTAGGTATGACAAGCTTATACGGAGAAAAATGAAATCAGTAAAGAGCAATTACCTCAGGGGAGGGGGCCTGGGGAGCACAGAGGCTTCTACTTTTTGTTTTATTATACTGTTCACATTTGTTTTGTTTTTTATAAATGACCACTACTTTCACAACAGCATTGTATTTTGATTCTAAGACACATGGCTTCTCATTCTATTATCTCTGAAATTAGCACGCTTGTTCTCTTCATTTTCAATAATTGTTTAAAAGATGCAAACATCTCTCAATATGCCTTACAGTCAGTGGCGCCTTTTGATGAAGTAGGGTAATGCTAAACATAAATTCTTTATTAAAGAAAGAGGGCATTGTAAAGAGTATTCAATATTGACAGTCTGATCCTCTCTGGGCTAAAAGAACTACCTGATTGTGCCTTTAATATTTACTATTAAGTAAGTAAGGGGTGAAATGACACCATCTGAGATTTGCTTTAGAATACTTCAGCAAAAGAAAGAAGAAAAAGAAAAGGGTTACATGAAGAAAATGTGGAAAATCTTAGTAACTATTCAATGTGGGTGATGGATATATTTGGAGTCACTGATTTATTCTCTATTTTTATATACACTCGGGAATATCCAGAATAAAAAGGGTCAAGATTGCACAAGACTGTGAAATCCACAGGGACAGGGACCAAGTATGAGTTATTTGTAGAGTCCATGAGTTAGACACACCTAGTAAGATGACCTTGGTCACCTGGGCCGAGAGTGGTTGAAGGCTATCAGTGGAAAGAGGAAGGGCAATTCTGGGAAGGAGGAAAGACCTGTCTCTAAACGGGCAGTGTAATACCCTGCCCTCCCTCTGCCCCTCAGAGATGAGCTCCCATGACACTTCCCTCTGCTAAGATCCCACCCCAAATCCCAAGGGTCTCGTGAGCACATACCCAGGACACGGGACAGAGCGACTTGTACACACGGTGGTACCATTCACACACAGAGACATCACCCCCTTTTGCAGTCATTGCCTTCTGGCAGCGGTGGTAGTCTGTAAATAAGAGTTCAATCATTAGCTCAGACCAGTGTCCAGAACACCTCTTTGATCAAAATTCAGTGAGAAATACTTTTTAGTTCATCTTTAGTTATATATGTACACACTCACAGGAGATCAGTTTAATTTTACAAGGGCTAGCTACACCTCACTAAATGGATTTTGCAACCCCTATAAAACTACGGTTCAATTTGAAAATTCTGGCATCAGGACTGATGGGGAAACGTGAGAGTCATATGTGTGGATTATGGAAATTCAGAGCCAGGCAAGGGGAAGACAGTCTTGATGCTAAGATGCTGAGTCCTAAAGAGGAAGGTAGGAGGGGATAATATAGTTTTTAAAAGTATACAATTAAGGCAAGGTACCAGGTACAGTGGCTCACACCTGTAATCCTAGCACTGTGGGAGGCTAAGGCAGGAGTATTACTTGAGCTCAAGAGTTCCATACCAGTCTAAGCAGGAGCAAGACCTTGTCTCTACAAAAGTTAGAAAATTAAGCCAGGTGCAGTGGCTCACATCCGTAATCCTAGTACCTGCCTAGGTGGGTGGATTGCCTGAGCTCAAGAGTTCCAGGCCAGCCAGAGCAAGAGTGAGACCCTGTCTGTAAGAAAGATAGCCTGGCAGCTCAGCGTCTGTGGCTCAACGGGCTAAGGAGCCAGCCACGTACACCTGAGCTGGTGGGTTCAAATCCAGCCCGGGCCCGCCAAACAACAATGACGGCTGCAACCCAAAAAAAATGGCCAGGCGTCGTGGCAGGCACCTGTAGTCCCAGCTACTTGGGAGGCAGAGGCAGGAGACTCGCTTGAGCCCAAGAATTGGAGGTTGCTGTGAGCTGTGATGTCACAGCACTCTATCCAGGGTGACAGTTTGAGGATCTAAAAAAAAAAAAAAAGAAAGACAGCCTGGCATTGTGGCAGATGCCTGTAGTCCCAGCTACTCAGGAAGCTGAGCCACAAAGATCTCTTGGGCCCAAGAGTTTAAGGTTGCTACTGAGTTATGAAACCAAGGCACTCTACCAAGGACAATAAAAAGTGACTCTGGGGCAGCACCTGTGGCTCAAGGAGTAGGATGCCGGCCCCATATACCTGGGGTGGTGGGTTCAAACTCGGCCCCAGCCAAAACTGCCAAAAAAAAAAAAGAAAAAGAAAAAAAAGAGACTCTGTTTCCAAAACATCAAAACATAGAAAAATTAGCCAGGTGTGGTGGAGGGTGCTACTATCCTAGCTACTCAGGAGGCTGAGGCAGATGGATCACTTGGGTCCAAGATTTTGAGATTGCAGTGAGCTATGATGATGCAACTAACTGTACTCTAGTCTCAGATGACAGAATGAGACCCTATCTCAGGTGGGGCGTGGTGGCTCTTGCCTATAGTCCCAGCACTGTGGGGGGCCGAGGCGGGTGGATTTCCTGTGCTCTGAGAGTTCGAGACCAACATAAGCCTCAGTGAGCTGGAGAAAAGACCCCGTCTCTACTAACGGAAAAGACGACTGCTGGGCATTGTGGTGGGCGCTGTAATCCCAGCTACTTGGGAGGCAACTGGCAAGAGAATTGCTAAAAGGACAAAAAAACCCCCCAAAACAAAAACAAAACTCCACACTAAGAAGAGTGAAAATCAGCTGAAATTAAAAGCAAAATAAAAAAAAAACTGCAAAAAAAAAGAGACCCTGTCTCAAAGAAAAAAAAAAAAAAGAGAGAAAGAAAAAAAAGGCCTTGGTGGGCGGCACCTGTAGCTCAGTGGGTAGGGGCACTGGCCACATACACTGAGGCTAGAGGGTTTGAATCCAGCCCGGACCAGCTAAAATCAACAATGACAATTGCAACAACAACAACAAATAGCTGGGCATTGTGGTGGGCGCCTGTAGTCCAGCTACTTGGGAGACTAAGGCAAGAGAATCACTTAAGCCCAAGAGTTGGAAGGTGCTGTGAGCTGTGACACTATGGCACTCTACCAACTCTACCGAGGGTGACATAGTGAGACTCTGTCTCAAAAAAGAAAAAAAAAAAAAGGCCTTGGTGGCTCATGCCTGTAATCCTCCTAAGGCTGAGGCAGGTAAATTGCCTAAGCTAGGGAGTTTGAGACCAGTCTGAGGAAGATGGAGACTCCATCTCTACCTAAAGTAGGAAAACTAGTTGGGCATAGTGGCACACACCTGTAGTCCAACAGCTTGGGAAGCTGAGGCAAGAGCTCAAGCCCAAGAGTCTGAGGTTGCTGTGAGTTATGATGATGCCACAGCACTCTATCCAGGGCAAAAGAGTGAGACCATATCTCAAAAAAAAAAAAAAGAAAAGAAAAAAAAGAAAAAAAGTGTACAATTAAAACAAATTGCTCAAGGTATTCCATTCCTGGGCACATTCCTTAGAGAGAAAAGTGTGCACATGGACATAAAATTACATTTACAAAATGTTTATAGTATCATTATTCTTTTTTTTTTTTTTTTTTGGTGGTGTTTTTTTTTTTTTGTAGAGACAGAGTCTCACTCTATCGCCCTCGGTGGAGTGCTGTGGAGTCACAGCTCACAGCAACCTCCAACTCCTGGGCTTACGAGATTCTCTTGCCTCAGCCTCCCGAGTAGCTGGGACCACAGGTGCCCGCCACAGCACCCAGCTAATTTTTGATGCAGTTTGGCCGGGGCTGGGCTTGAACCCGCAGCCCTTGGTATATGGGGCCGGCGCCCTACTCGCTGAGCCACAGGCGCCGCCCAGCATCATTATTCTTACCTCCAAGATGGAGATCATAGAAGTGTACATGAATAAATTGTGTAAAACTGCACAGCAACAAAAATGAGCAAACCACCTGCCACAGCATAGATGAAACTGAAAAACTGCTGGATGAAGACATCCAAACACAAAAGAATACATGCAATATTTATAAAGTTCATACAGGGCCAAGCCTAAGCAAGGTGGGGTGAAAATGTGATCACCCTATCTTGGTGGGTTCACATCTCTAGTGGAGACAACAGGGTGTTATATTCAAGACAGGGCACAAAGCAGGTGGGAGAGATCAGAGTGCAAGGAATATCTATTTTCTAAATGAGTTATGATTGCACATGGGATTCACTTTAGGATTGCTTATTGGAGCTGTACATGTTTTATGTACTTCCTATATGTCTCTTAGGTTATACACATACACTTTTAAGAAAAGGTCATTATAGGCACCTAGTTGGTAACCCTGGCCTAGATAGACCTGAACACAGTTGGTGATAAGGGGCATGGGCCCTCCAGAGGTAGAAGGTCCAGAGTAAAAGGGAAGAGGATGGGATGGATGGGTTCCCTACATCCACTCAGCACAGGGAGAAGTAAGGGTCTCGAAGACCAGGGGAAGGTGTGCAATCCCCCATCACTGTGCACTGCTCACCTAGGTAGTTCTGCCAGCAGTTTCTGGTCTGGTTCTGGTTAGGGAAGCGGCTGTCAAAAGGGGCAGTCTTGTAGTTCTTGATTTTGGTCTTGATGTCTTCTGCCATGGTGCTGACCCTTGAAGGCAAAAGAAGTGGATGTTGGCAGGGGTTCCAGAAGTCCTGAGCATGAGAATGTCAGGTCAGCCAGGCCCAGACACAGCAGAATCACTGTATCCTCCCTCTTAACACACACACACACCACACAGATGAGGGGCAGGTCCAATCCATACATCTGAATGTGGCAATGGCAGCAGAGTTGAGGGGGCAATTGCTTAGTTGCCTGGTCCCCAAAATAATACTAGCAAACACTCACCAAGCACTTCCTACATGCCAAGTGCTACTCTACATACACACTTTTAATCCTACAGCCACTCTGAAAGGGAGGAACTATGATTATCCCCGCTGCACAGACAAGAGACAGGGTATCTAAGTGACTTCCCAAGGTCATCCAGCATCCACATGGATGGGTGGGCTGCCCCCATTGCTGGCATAATCTACATTGCAAAGGTTCTAAATCTTTTGAGGGTCTGATGAACCCCTAAACCTTAGAATGTTAAAATGCATTAAAAAATTTCATATGATCACAAAGAAAATGAGTTATAGATAGCTGAGAGTTTATTAAGTAACACCATTTTTAGTAATCACGAGTGGATACTGTACTTTGTGACATTTGCGACTATAATGTGATCAGAAAAATGTGATTTTGATCGCTAACAAAGTCACAGTGCGGCTAATACTACTACGGTTGTTGTCTCCATTTCTAACTGCAAGAAATGCTACCTCTCAATCAGAGGTTAGTAAAAATACGACCCCCACTCCCGTTCAAGTACCGTAACTCCTTCAATTCTGTCCACTCTGGGGACCCAGGGTTAAAAGCCTTTAATAAAATGTCTCTGAAGAGGTGACAGTTGTCGCCAAGTAATCTGCAAGAAAGTATCTATATTCTGGAGAATCCAAGAAGCCGTGGGGCTCTACAGAGGTGCACAGGCCAGAGTCAAATTCCAGCGACCGAAGGCAATGGTGCGGGCCTGGGGCACTAGAATCATCGTAGGGGGTGGGGTGGGCAGAACGAAGCGGGGAAGGGGAATGTAAAGCTCCAGCTGCTGGGACACGGATGCAATCCGAAGAGTAGTTATGGGCGAGGTTTCGACCCCATATTTGAGCCTAAGGGTGGATCGGAGATGACGCTGCGGCCTCTCCAACGTCGAAGAAAGAGGACGGACTAGACATCCGAGAGCTAGGCTGCAATCCAGGCAAGCCGCGGGAGGCCGTGCCAGTGGACTGGTGAGTAACAGGACTGTAGCCCAAACTACCAAGTCCAAATCCGACCTCGGTGCAGTCTCGGTTAAGTCGCTCAGTATCTCCGAGCCTCAGTTTCCTCACTGTCAAAAGGGGATGATCACTGTACCTACCTCATAAGGCTGGTTAAATAAATACAATGCACTTGTAATATAATTGCCTGGCATTAAGGAGGAACTATATCGTTATCTATTTCTGCTAACAAACTGCAGGGTCCCAGGCCAAGGGAGGCCGGGCGCCGACGCCGGGAGCCTTATCCCGTTCTCGGGGAAGGTAGGGTCGGGTCTCACGGCCCGCTAGGCTAGGGTCCCAGGTTCCCGAGCCCTCCACACTCACCGAAAGGCACCCCAGAAGCACCTCAAAGCTCAATGTGACCCTAGGCAAAGACGCCAGTATCGTACAGGAAGCGGAATTAAGACCAGCCGGAAGCGGAGAGCGGCAGGGACTAGAGAGCTAGAGAGCCCTCAGGGAGGCGGTCCCGGACGCCATCCAGGCCACGCCCATCAAGGAAACTCCCATCTTCTATTGGACTGAATGCTTGTTCATCTTCACTCCCAGCCCAATCGTGAGCTGGTGCGGCTCTTCCAATGGCCCTGACCTAGGGCTCGGTTACCGCTTCTCATCACTTTCCCATCTTGCCTGGGGAAAGAATATAGATCCTGGCACTGGCTTAAGGGTGGGCGTGGATAAAATGTCCCAGCAAAAGTACTTTTATTCATGTAAGAAACATTAATTGACACATTATTCTGTGTCAGGCCCTTCTGTAAGGGTTGAGGATACATCGCTGCACAAAACACAAAAATTTCTGTTCTTGTAATTTATACGGGTCAATTGTTAGGGGATTGAAAACAAACTAGTCTCCTCCCGGGTGTCATTCGTCACTCTACCTCCCTGCTCATTACCATCTCTCCCAAAGCTCGGAAGGCCAAATTAAAACGTTTTGAGTGGCTCAGGGCTCAACCACCAGTCTTGCATAACGAGGAGGTGGAGTTGGGAGTTAAAGCTTGAGTCTGTGAAGGATCTGACAGAAATTGTTCCATCTGGGAAAATGACAATTCTATTGTTCTGGTCTCGGAGTCGTCCTTGACTCCTACTTTTCTCCCACACTGCATAGCTGACATATTAAGAACTCATATTGGTTCTGCTTTATAAATACAGTAGATCCAGAAATCTTTCTCTGCCACATCTGGATCAAGCCACCCTAACTGTCAGCCTGGACTACTGCAGTAGCCCACTCCCAGGCCTTCCAGCTTCCCAGCTGCCCTCTATACCCTTAGCCAAAGGACACTGTAATCACTCCAATCAGATCACATCCCTTCCTCAGTCCAGAACTCTTTCCTGGCTTTTGGTCTGACTCTTATAGTCTATTTTTATTTTTTTTCTTCTAGTGCATTCTATTGGTTAGAAATGATTCACAGTCTAAAGCCAAAGTCCTTCCAAGTGACTTGCACAACTGGTCCCCTTTTAACCATCATCTCCTACCCTTCTCCTCCTCACCCCCACTGCTCCAGTCACACTGGCCGCCTAGCAGGTCCTTCAGGCCGGCTCCCACTAAGGGGCTCTGTGCTCACTGCTCCCTTAGCTTGGAAAGCTCTTCCGGTAGATATTTCCCTCTCTCATCTCCTTCAAGTCTTTGCTCAGATGTCACCTTCTGGGTGAGTCTTTCTCAGAACATTTTTTTTTTTTTTAGAGATAGAGTTTCACTTTGTTGCCCTTGGTAGAGTGCTGTGGCATCACAGCTCACAGCAACCTCCAGCTCTTGGGCTTAGGTGATTCTCTTGCCTCACCCTCCCGAGTAGCTGGGACTACAGGTGCTGGCCACAACGCCCAGCTATTTTTTGTTGCAGTTTGACCAGGGCCGGGTTTGAACCTGCCACCCTCGGTATATGGGGCTGGTGCCCTACTCATTGAGCCACAGGCACTGCCCATCAGACCAAATATTTTAAAATCTAAATCTTGGGCTGAGTGTAGTGGCTCATGCCTGCAATCCCAGCACTCTGGGAGATTGAGGTGGGAGGATTGCTTGCGCCCAGGAGTTTGAGGTTGCTGTGAGTTAGGCTGATGCCACAGCATTCTAGCCTGGGCAACAGAATGAGACTAAAAAAAAAGAAATCACATCTTGTCAGTCTCTACGCCACTTCCCTATTTTATTTCTTCATAGCACTTACCTTTTCCCGTACTATAACCATTCTTTTAAACTGTTTGCCTCTTTTTGTCTCCCTCAATAGAACATTCATAAAAGAATAATATTTGTCTGTTTCATTCACCATTGAATCTAAAACAGTGCCTGGTACATAGGAGGTGCCCTATAAATATTTGTTAAATGAGTAAATTTCTTGTGTACAAGAGGAGCATCTGGGGACTAGTAGAGGGAGCTGAGAAGGAACTGCTTTCCTCCCTCCCCTCAATCTGGCCTCCAAAGCCTCCCACATCCTGTCTTGGGTAAAGTGTCTGGATCTAACCCACTCAGGAGCTTCTTGTTACATTTTCTGTGTTCATCAACATTGTAGTTACTTGTGGAATTACCTGTTTACATGCCTGCATTCTTCCCCTTCAATGAGATCTTCCTAAAATCCAAATGTCTTCCCTGCTTAAACCTCTCGATGGCTTCCCAGTTTCCTGGGAATAAAGTCTGGGTTCCTTGCCATGACCCACAGATTCTTTCTGAACTGGCCCATGTTCCCACTCTAGCCACACCAGTATTTTTGAACAATGCTGTGAGATCTTCCACCTTCTTGCTTTTGCTTTTGCTGTTACTTCTGCCTGAAACATTCTTTGCCTACCCTTCTTTGGAGACAGAAGTTGCCCCATCCCAGAGTGCAGTGGCATCAGGCTAACTCACAGCAACCTCAAACTCCTGGGTTCAGGTGATCCTCCTTCCTCAGACTCCCAAGTAGTTGGGACTACAGGTGTCCACCATGATGCCCGGCTAAGTTTTTGTATTTTTAGTAGAGATGGAGTCTTACTCTTGCTCATGCTGATCTCAAACTCCTGACCTCTGCTCACCTCAGTCTCCCAGAGTGCTGGGATTACAGGTGTGAGCCACTATGCCAACCCCTACCCAACTTCTTCAATTAGTTGTTTCCTCCTCCAGGAAGTCTTTCCTAATTCTTTTTCTTCTGGGATAGAAGAAAGGAGTCCCTCCTTTGGGGCTCCCTCAATACCTGGAATTTCCTCATTCTAGCCCAAGTCACTCCTCGTGTCACTGTCCAGTGCTGGATCCATCTTCCCACTGGACTGTGAGATTCCTGAGGGACGATCCAGGCTTTCTTGGTCACTGCTGTATCCCCAGCAGCTCCATAAGAGGACCACACAGCACGCTCCCTTTAGAGGGCTCAGTCGTATCCAGAATGGGGTAGGCACCCAGCGAGCTCCAGTAGGCTCTTTCTTAGAAGCCTGAGTTCTATGTCCTCCAGTGTGGAGTGGGGAAACAGAGTAGGTGGTGCTGGGGGGCGAGAACTAGGTTTAATTTCTTGGTGATCTCTAGCACTGAGAGGACACACAGATTTTTTCTTTTTTTAAGACAGAGGAGGATTCACAGAAGCTTTTATTTTTTTATTTTTTATTTTTGTTTTTGAGGCAGAGTCTCACTTTGTCGCCCTCAGTACAGTGAGTGGCATCATAGCTCACAGCAACCTCAAAGTTTTGGGCTCAGGCGATCCTCTTACCTCAGCCCAGCTATTTCAGAGATGGGGTCTTGCTCTTGCTCAGGCTGGTCTCAAATTCCTGAGCTCAAGTGATTCACTCGCCTCGGCCCCCCAGAATGCTAGGATTTCAGGCATGAGCTACCCCGCCCGGCCCACAATGAGGTGTTTATGGAGTCTAACTTTTCTCTTCAGAGGGGGACACAGCAGATAAACTTTGGCGATTGGGTCTGATTCCTCTAAAAGTCCCAACACAGGGCCGGGCACACCACTGTATGCCCTGTGGGCACTGGGTTAGATTTCTCTGCGTGTCCCATCACAGGGTAGGCACACAGTATGCTCCCTAAGGTTCTGGTCATTGGCCAGCCCTGGAGGTGGCTAACTCATTACCCCAGAACTACTGAGTTGAGAGGCCCACAAGGACTGTATGGAAGGACCAAAGTACGGAAGGAGCTAAGCCGGAGTAGTGAAGCTTAAGGACATAAGTGGGTGGGACCCGGGAATCTGCAGCCAGGGGCGGGGCTTAGGGATCCAAGCGCTCCAGGGAGGAGGGGCCTGTAGCCCTCACTTCTGGGTCCTCAGGGAAGAGAGGACTAAAACGCTGGCAGTCTTCTAGGGACCAAGGGGCGAGGACTCAAGCTCCCGAATTATGAAGGAGGAGAGATGATGGTCCACAGACGCCTGGGTCTCCGAGGTGCGGAGGCCCAAACTCCTACAAGTGGGGGTTGCACACTTAGGCTCGCTAGCGAGATCTAGTCAGTGTTAGTCGGAAGCATGCAGACAAAGCACGCGCGACAAGGTTTGACAGGATATTTTTATTGTGTTTCTGCTCCGGGTCCGCCACCCGTGCAGTCTGGATAGGCTAGGCCGGGCACACAGCCCCCGAAGCGGTACGTGTACTTGCGTCCTCCGCTCTTGCGCACTATGTCGCGGCGGTAGTAGTAGCGCAGGCCGCGGCTCAGCTTCTCGTAATTCATACCAGGTTTCCTCTTGCGCTCGCCCCACAGTCGGGCCACCTAGGGCAGGGGCGGGGCGCAGTCAGAGACCGAGGGGCGGGTCTTGGCAATGGCGGGCGTGGCCCCGCCGAGCCGGATTTGGATGCGGTTGGTTGAGGCTGCAGTTACTGCAAGGGGCGGGGGAAGGGTTGGGCGGTGCCTCGAGAAGCGAGGACCAGGCTGGACGAGGGGCGATAGGTTGGACTAGGGGAGACCAGCCTGAACCTGGAGAGTCAACGGATCTGCCCCACCTCTTTGGGGTCGCACAGCTGGAACTCGCGGCTGTTGCCTGTCCAGCGGATGCAGCTGCTACGCTCCCCGTCATGGAGCAGCTCCAAAAGGAATTGCCACAGCTGAATAGGACCTGCAGAGTGGAGGCAGGTGAATGCCCAGTCTTCCTGGCCCCTGATCATGCCGCTTCAATGACCGGGCTTTTTCATCTTGAAGGGTCAAGGGTCCAGGTCCTCCTAACTCGGGACCCATGAGACCAGATCCCCTCCTTTTCTGGGACCAAAGAGTCAGCCTCAGAGACACAGGGTTCAGGTCCCCAACCTTGGAGATTTAGGAGTTCAGCCTTCCACCCCTCATCTCTTTCCTCTCACATAATCGAGAAACCTAGATCCTTGTCCCTTTGGTCCCTAGAAAACTGTGCCTTAGTCGTCTTCTTCCCAAGAACTATGGGTGAGGGCCACAGGACTTTCCTCTCTGGAGCTCTGAGGTCCCTAGCCTCCTTCCACTCTCTTTCAGTTTCCCGGGTACCCCCACCTTCTTTACTACTCCGGACTTGCAACCTACAGTCTTCGCGGACCTCTCACCTCGGTGGTTAGTTTTGGGGTAACGAGCCAAAGCGGTACGGTCCGACTGCTGGCTTGGTTCGGAGGAAGCGGTGGGAGCTAAACCCTGGTACATCTTCGAAGGGGTAGTACAATCTGTATGCAGCCCCGGGTTCCAGGAGGTGGTACAGTCCGAGCCCGCAGGCCCGCCCCACGAAATGCTGTAGTCCGCGCGCGGTTCCCCGCCCAGGCCATTGCCCCAGTAGGTGGCGCCGTCGGAGCGGACCGAACAGTCCCAGCGGGTGGTGCTCCTGGCCGCTTGAGCGTGCGTCCACGAGATGGCCTTTCCCGCCAAGGTGGCACAGTTCTGGCTCGCCACCCCTTCAGAACTAGAAAAGGGGACGGGACCCAGACAGGGAGGGGAGGGGTCCAGGGTCTGGGAGACATGGCTCCAAGGATCCCAGGCAGTGCACGCCAGGTCTGTCCAGTCTCCTGAGCACGAAAGAGCCTGAGTGGCCAGCTCTGTAAGGAGGAACGGACTACAGGTGAGAGGAGCCCAGGTTTCTCCGCCCCTCGAGGGTACCATGGATTTAAGTTTGGGGCTCGGGGTTTCCAGATCCAGGTAGTGCCACCTTGAAAAAGCAGGTGTCCCCAGTCCTAGGTCCGTTCCCTGGCAGAGATTGGGGAATCTAAACCTCCCGCCCAGGGGGTCTCAGGACTCCAGTTGCCTCTCCTATCGCCTCTCTGCACACACTCACCCGCCCCCCGTGGAGCTTCTGGGTTCAGTACCGCTGAG
The DNA here is from genome assembly GCA_963573935.1 of Arctocebus calabarensis. Taxonomy (NCBI): domain Eukaryota; kingdom Metazoa; phylum Chordata; class Mammalia; order Primates; family Lorisidae; genus Arctocebus; species Arctocebus calabarensis. Next base: position 12,200 of record CAUYON010166578.1, read on the forward strand.
TCCCAGTCCAGCTGTGGGAACCCTGTGAGAGATAAGATCGTACCTTAGAGTGTGCACAACGACTTAGATACCTCCCTCAACCATCCGCCTAGTAGTCTTTATTTGTCAGAGGCTGGGAATTATTACACCCAACCCCTATTCACTCAGGACCCGGAAACCCTTTCTTCAACCTGGAGTCCAAGCTTGAGGGCCCCTCCCCACTCAGCCCTAGTTGTCCCCGCGCGTCCCTCTCCTCCCTTAGACCTAGGAGTGCAGCCTCCCCCCTTTCTCCCCAGCCCACAGCAACCTTTCCAGTTGGTCTCTGCGGTCGGCATGTCCCCTTGGGGCACCAGATCAGGGAAATAGAAGCCAAATTCAGCTCCTTCTGAAGGCAGTAAGGAGGTTAGGGACGATAGGGAGAGGTCAGAGGTCCCCACCGGAGCACCCTCCCCACACACGCCGTCTCAGTGCTGGCAGCCTACCCAGGCCTGTCAGCTTGTTCCCTGGGGGCACTTCCTGTGGTGATGCTTCATCCCAGTTCCACAAGTCCATGAATGCTCGGTGGTGAATGTTCTGAGACGCGAAAAGTCGAAATGGTAGTGGGTGAAGATATGATACTTAGAGACCTCAGAGTCCGGGACCCCAACCCTTACGCCCCTGAGACCCAAGAGTCCAGCCCTCTGCTCCTGCTTTACCCTTGTAGGCATCTTAGCCACCCTTTATTCCCAGGAGTCCGGGCCCCCTAGCTCTTGGGAGTCTAACCCCCCTGGTCCTTCCTAACCCAGGCACCGCGGCTCACCTCTGGCGGGTTCCTCTGCCCCTGGCTGGGGGTCTCAGCCCCATTTCATACCATGCACCCCCTCCCTCGAGGGCCCGGGCAGGGGGGAATTTTCCGAGACGTCAGAGCAGGGGGTCGCAGCCCGGGTCAAGTTGCAGGGCCAGGGGCGGGGCCGAGGTGTCCCCCTTCCTTAGGGATGGACGCTGGCCTCTGGGGCTGACCTGCTGCAGGGAGGACTTAGGCTTGGATTGGGGCTTGGAGAACAGCGAAATGGGTGGGACAGGGGGGCAGGGGCCAGGGTTTTTTACGGGGTGATGGGGCAGGGCGGGGGGCTTGGGGAACAGGTTGTCGGTCTTGGGGCCCTGATCGTGCGACATGGAGGGTAGCAAGGGAGGAGGGTCTGGGGTCAGCTGGGCAGCGCCAGGCTTATCTGTAACAGGAAGAGGGATTTCCGGCCAGATGGTCCCCCAGCCCCAGCGTCAGCCGACGTCACAATCGGCAGGGTGACTGCGGGTAGAGGGGGGTAGGCTGGAGGCGGAGGAGGCCAACCCGAATCCCCACCTGGCTAGCCCATTTGGGGAGGTTGTCCTGGAACTGCTGTCTAAGAGTCTCAGTCATAATAACAATAATAACATCAGCAATAACAACAATAATAGTAACAGCTGACGTTAAGTGAGGGCTCATCGCTGTCACTAGCTGTGAGATGGGCCTCCTTTAAATCCTCTTAGGAGGTAGGTACTATTCTTGTAAGTTATATGCATTTTATGAAGGCGGCAATTGAGACAGGCTTCTTCCCACTACTCTTCTCCAGAGCCCATGCCCTTCCATGCTATAATAGTTTGGGACAGTTGGGAAAACGAGTATGAGAATATTGAATATGAGAAAAAGAATATGAGATATCATATAACTATTTTCTTAGATGTGATAATGGTATTATGATATGAAAGATGTCTCTATTAGGAAATGAACACAGATAGTTGGGGATGAGGTGTTATAGTGTCTGTAACTGCTTCAAGTAATTCAGCAAAAAACAAAAAAATTCATGCATGTAAAAATGCAGACAGCATTTGGGACATACCTATAGTAAAAGGTTATTTGTTGTTTACCTGAAATTCAGTACATAAATGTCCTATATTCTTTTTTTTTTTTTTAGAGACAGAGTCTCATTTTATCGCCCTCAGTAGAGTGCTGTTGCTTCACAGCTCACAGCAACCTCCGACTCCTGGGCTTAGGCAATTCTCTTTCCTCAGCCTCCCAGGTAGCTGGGACTACAGACATCCGCCACAATGCCCCGCTATTTTCTTGTTGCAGTTTGGTCAGGGCCAGGTTCGAACCCGCTGACCTTGGTATATGGGGCCAGGGCCCTACTCACTGAGCCACAGGCGCTGCCCAAATATCCTTAGCAAATAGGACAAATAGCAAATAGTCTGGCAACACTTTACCCAGGTAACTTGGATCAGGGACTATGTTTATGCCCATCCTGCTATATGTATTAATGGCTGGCTCATGCCTGTAATCCTAGCACTCTGGGAGACTGAGGTAGGAGAATGGCTTGAGTTCAAGAGTTCAAGACCAGACTGAGCAAGAGAGAGATGCCATCTCTCCTAAAAGTAGAAAAATTAGCTGGGTGTGGAGGCAGCCGGCTACTCCCTAATTTGAGGTTGCTGTGAGCTAGGCTGACACCAGGGCACTCTAGCCTATGGCAATGGAGTGAGACTCTGTCTCAAATAAATAAACAAATATTTAACATTAAACATAACTTTTTAATATGCACGTTTGCTGGTGTTCACCCAGCCTTTGTTTTTAATTTCAGATTAATATGGAGGTACATATGATTAGGTTATGTTGTTTTTGTAAGATTAAAGTTGTAGTTGTGTCTTTCACCCAGGAAGTATGCAATATACCCGTTGTTTGGATGGGACTTTACCCAACCCCTTCCCTCTCCTCCCTGCTTGGAATTCATTGAATTTTTCTCACCCAGCTTTTTTTTTCTTTAATTGTATTAAAATTGTAGTACTCAAGTCACATTTGACTTCTGGAATTACCATGTACAAGACGTGCTCAAATGTGACTTGTACACCCAGTCTCTTGATCATTGACTACTTGTCATTCTGGAGGGTGAGAGAGGTGAGGCCCTCCTCTTCTGTCCATTTAACAGAAGGCATACTGGGCTTCAAGAAGGAGAGTCACTTCATCAAGGTCACACTGGACTGGGCAGGATCAGGGTTGGATCCAGTGTTGGTTGAGGGGCAGAGCTCTGGGGCATTACCAGCCCTTCTATCCACTCAGGCCAGGGGCCAGAAGGGAGTCCTGGCCTGCCCTGTCCCCCAGACCCCCCACCTCCACCTGCTACCTCTGAAGCTGGCCTCTCTCCTGTCTTTCTCTGCACCTCTCTCTGCCCTGTTCAGGTTGATGTGCTCAGCTCTGGATCTCTGTTGCACCTGGCCTTACTTTGGTGAGGCCTGGTCACCGTGTCTCTTTTGACAAGTCTCTGTCTCTCCTCTTCTATCTTTGAGTGTTCCTGTCTTCTCGTCTGTCTCTCTCTCTCTGGGTTTTCTCTGTCTCCCTTCCTGTTGCACTCTAACCGATGGTTCTCACCTCTGTGCCTGTCAGTCTCCCTCCTTATCACTCCTTCTCTGTATCCAGAGATCTCAGCTCTGTATTTGCTGGTCTGCCTCCCCATCCTCAGGAAGACTTATGTGTACTTGTAAAACCCTCCTTTCTGTTATCATCCTCTCTTCCCTTGCTCCTGGGGTTGCAGTGAGCAGAGGGGGATCAGTAGGAAGGACTGGTGATGAGAGGAAGGGGGGTTAAGGGTGCTGGGCTTGGGTGGTCTAGCCCAGGTGGCAGGGGGCTGAAGGGCACTTCCTGCCAGGGAAGGAAGCCCTCACCCCTTTGACCAGACTGGAAAATGTGACGTCGGAGAAGGGGCAGTAAGGGGGAACACAGGAACAGAAGAAATTTGATACCTATTGGGTGAGCTCCTTCCCGGAGAAGCCTGTCTCCTCCTCATCCCCAGCCCCCTTTGCAGCACCCCTCCTAAATGCAGGGATCTGATGGCTGTGTCCTGGGAGTTCTTTATTGCTTCCCCACACTTGAGCCCTGCAATCTCCCAATCTCCTATCCCTGGTCCCTACCCCATCCCCCTTCCAAACTCCCAGCCCACAGTGGTGGTCTTGGTGCTCAGTGCTTTTTTTTTTTGACTGTGACCTCTGGTAGAATGCCATGGTGTCACAGCTCACAGCAATCTCAAACTCTTGGACTCAAACGATCCTCCTGCCTCAACCCCCAGAGTAGCTGGGACTACAGGTACCCACCATGATACCCAGTTAATTTTTTTTCTATTTTTAGTAGAGATGGGGTCTCGCTCTTGCTCAGGTTGGTCTTGAATTCCTGAGCTCAAGGGATCCTCCTGCCTCAGTGTCCCAGGGTTGTAGGATTACAGGTGTGCGCCACCCCATCGCCACAGTACTTTTTTTTTTTTTAAAGTCTCCAGCTGTCGCCTGGGTAGAGTGCTATGGCGTCACAGCTCACAACAACCGCCAACTCTTGGGCTTAAGCAATTCTCTTGCCTCAGCCTCCCAAGCAGCTGGGACTACAGGCGACTGCCACAATGCTTGGCTATTTTTCTTGTTGTTGTTGTAGTTGTCATTGTTGTTTGGTGAGCCTGGGTGGATTCTAACCTGCCAGCTCCGGTGTATGTGCCTGGCACCCTAGCCACTCACAGGCGCTGAGCCCACAGTACTCTTTCTAAAGCACAAATCTGCCAGCAATACCAGTCCCCTGCTTGCTGCTTAAGTTTTGTCTTGGCTTCTCTGGACTTGCTGTTGTCTTCAGGGTGAAGTCTAAGCTCTTAGCCTGGCATTCAAAGTTCTACACCTCTTCAGACAGGCAGAGGCCAGCTTGGAGCTGGGAAGAGTGGGGGAGATGCCCACAGATAGAAGAGAGACTCAGAGAGATGCAGTCACTTAGAAACACAAAACAGACGGACACTCAGAGACTCTCCGAGGTACAGAGATAGCCATACAGAGACATATAGCAAGTGAAGCTGGCTGGGGCCTGGCAGTGTGGACAAATTGAAAAACAGCCTGAGAGATCCAGAGGGTAAGAATTCCAGGAGGAAAATGAGTGTCTCAGAAGGGCAAGAATGACATTTCCTTCAGAAAACCCTTCCTGACCCACAGGTCAGCACCCTGGGCTCCCCCATTCCTACCCTGACTCTGAGCTTGCACTGTCTGGCATTAGGGCTATCTCCTGTGACTGGGCCATGAGCTCTGGGGAAGAAGGGCCTAAGACTATTGCAGTCACTATTGTGTTGCCAGCATTTGAGTTTGCTGAAAGCCTAGAAGGTTGTGAGCTCCCAAAGGGCGAGCCTAGGTGACCCCAACTAGGTGCTGAGAACATAGTCTGGAGTCAGGACTCAAATCTGGGCCTCAGTTTGGCTTTGCCATAACCCTCCACTTGCTCCTCTGTAATGGCTCAGCATGCACTTAGAGACTTTAAGAAGAGGTAATGGGAACGCAGTAGGGGCTCTAAAGTGCCCCCTAGATGTCTAGGTAAACTTTTCAAGGCTCCCCACCATTTTTAGGTAGGGGGATGCCAAGCCCTACCCCTCAGAGTGCTTTCAAGCCCAGGCAGGGATGGAAATGAACATAAATTTATTGAAACTGGTTTTGAGGCGGGTGGGAGGATAGTTGGGGGTTTTCCAAAGAAAACTGTGGGGAGGAGCCAGCACCCGGCCGGATGGGAGCGGCTGCCCAGCCACAGACCCTATCTCAAGCCCAGCTTCTTCTTTTCCTTCTGCTTCTTGCGGACCACGTCCAGGTTCCGGTCCTTCCACATGCTCTTGCGAAGCTTGATGGGGCGCGAGCCCACATACTTCCCTGTAGAAATGGAGGGTTCTGGTCAGGCTCAGTGTCAGGCTTTGGTCAGATGCCTGCCACAGCCACTATCCCTAGGGAAAGCCTCACTCACCATTCATCTCACGCATGGCACGTACGTAGTCACTTGGGTCCTTGAAGCTGACAAAACCATAACCCTTGGTCTTGCCTGTGCGCTTGTCACGGATCACCTTAGCCTTAAGGAAGGATGGGAAGCGGCTGAAGGCGCGTGCCAAGATGTCATCATTCACTTCATTGCCTAGATCCCCACAGAAAATCCGGAAGTCATCTGGGGATGGGAGACAGACAGGGTCAGAGGATGCAGATACCTGACCCACAGCCCACTTTGCAGAACAGCCCCATCTTCTCTGGAGGCTCTGCTAAGCACCTGGAGAGGTCTGTGCGCATCTAGCACTCCCAACAACCCTTTCACACTAAGGCATAGAGAGGTCAAGTCACCCCCTTACCTGAAGTTACCCAATTAGGAAGTGGCAAAGGTGGTACAAGAGCTCAGGCATAAGCTCCAGAGTCCTTGTAGCCTCTTTCCCTACCCCAGGGCCATCTCACTCATTCCCATGATGAAGCCTCTAACTCTGTCCCAGTCCTGGTCTTTCCTCTATAACAGTGGTTCTCAACCCTCCTAATGCTGCAGCCCTTTAATACAATTTCTGTGGAACCGCTGCTCTGTTAAGAAAACAAAAAACTCAGCTAAGTATGGTAGGACCTGTAGTCCTTGCTATTTGGGGGAAAAAAAAAATCAAGAGACATAAAACTGCGTGCATTCTAGTTTGGGGCAAAAACACCTAAAGTAGAGTTTCAGGACAACTGGGGAAATTTGCATATGAACTGAATACAAGATACCACAGAATTATAATTAATTTTCTTAGATGTGACAATGGTATTAGGATATGAAAGAATCATCTCTTTTCTTAGGAGATGAATACTGAAAAGTTTAGGAGTGAAGTAATGACTTCCCCCTGGGACCCCTTGGTCTCCTGGATACTTTCCTATGACATCCCCCAGGCCTGTAACACGCACTGGCCTCCCATTATAGGACCTCACTAACACAGGCTTCATCTTTCCTCAGCCTTGCTTCCTCTGCGAAGTCCACTCCAGTTCCCCTTAATACCTAGACATGCTGCCTGAGCCAGCCCTAAGACTCAGCTCAACTGCCCTGTGCCTTTTAATTCTCAGTCATACCCTCTGCGTTGGGCCCGTGCCCCTATTGAACAAGTTCTGTCCCAGAGAGCCCTATCCCCATGAGGCTCCTGCTGTTTACTCCCTTTTTGGCAAGGAGGAAAGTGTGGCTTAAAAGGCTAAGTAACTTGTCAAAAGTCACAAAACTAGGGTCTCAAGGCCTGTGCTGGTCCTGCCTGGCCTTAGCTTGGAGCAGAAGAAGTTTCTAGTAGAGGAGGCAGAAGTCAAGGACTGGGATAGAGGTGAGTCTTTTCCTTTCTCCAATATGGCTGTGGCTGCCCCAAGGCTTCTGTAGTCAATAGAGGCACTCCCTGAGAACATAGTGGGCCTGGGAGGAAACAATCTGACAAACTCAGAGTGTGGACAACAGGCCTAGGTACTTGAAAAGTATTAGATATTATACATAAAACAAAGAGGTGTGGGGGAGACCAATCTTTTTTTTTTTTTTTTAGAGACAGTCTCATTTTGTCACCCTCACTAGAGTGCCATGGCATCACAGCTCACAGCCACCTCCAGCTCTTGGGCTTAGGTGATTTTCTTGCCTCAGACTCCGGAGTAGCAGGGACTACAGGTGCCCGCCACAATACCCAGTTATTTTTTTGTTGCAGTTTGGGCAGGGCCGGGTT
>CAUYON010166582.1:0-25283 GCA_963573935.1 Arctocebus calabarensis
ATGATGGAAAAGGGGTATTTTTTGGTCCTTTTCTATAAATTGCATTAGAAAATTTACTAACTTTGAAGTTTGAATCTTCTTCTAATCTTTTGTAAATGTAAAACTCAACCAGGGGTATGGTGGCTCACACCTGTAACCCTAACACTTAGCAGACCCAGGCAGGTGGATTACCTGAGCTCACATGTTCGAGACTAGCATGAGCCAGAGTGAGACCTCATCTCTAAAAATAGCCAGGTGCTGTGACGGGAGCCTGTAGTCCCAGCTACTTGGGAGGCTGAGGCAAGAGCATCACTTGAGCCCAAGAGTTGGAAGTTGCTGTGACCTATCACACCACAGCACTCTACCAAAGGTGACAAAGTGAGACTTTGTCTCTAAAACAAAAAGAAAGAAAAGAAAATGCAATATATCCACATTTGGGAAACTTAACCTACCTACTTCAAGCTTTACCATAATCCTACATAATCAGAACACTGTGGTACTGGTGTAATGACAAATAGATCAATGGAACAGGGAATCCAGAGATAGAATGCCTATCAACAAAAGTACAGGGTGGCACCTGTGGCTCAAAGGAGTAGGGTGCCGGCTCCATATGCCAGAGGTGGCAGGTTCAAACCCAGCGCTGGCCAAAAACCGCAAAAGAAAAAAAAAAAAGTACAAAGGTGAATTAGTGGAGAAAAGACAATCTTTTCAATAAATGATGTCGGAATAACTAGCTCTCCATATGTAGAAAAATGAACATAATCCACAAGTCTTACTATACAAAACATATAATTAAAAATAGATCATAAACCTAAATGTAAAGATCAGTAAGTAAAAACTTCTAGAAGAGCCGGCACCCATAGCTCAGTGGGTAGGGTGCAAGCCACATACACCAAGGCAGCAGGTTCGAATCTAGCACGGGCCAGCTAAAACAACAATGACAACTGCAACAACAACAGGCTCGACGCCTGTGGCTCAACAGACTAAGGAGCCAGCCACGTATACCTGAGCTGGTGGGTTCGAATCCAGCCTGGGCCGCCAAACAACAATGACGGCTGTAACCAGCTCTGTCTCAAAACAACAACAACAACAACAAAAATAGCCAGGTGTTGTGGCAGGCGCCTGTAAGTCCAGCTACTTGAGAGGCTGAAGCAAGAGAATCGCTTAAGCCCAAGAGTTTGAGGTTGCTGTGAGCTATGAAGCTGCAGCACTCTATTCAGGGTGACACACTGAGACTCTGTCTCAAAAAAACAAAAACAATTCTAGAAGAACACAGAGAAGAAAATCTTTGTGAATTCTGAGTTAGTCAAAATTTTCTAGATCTAATAACAAAAGCACAATCAAATTGGGCGGAGCCTGTGACTCAGTGGGTAGGGCACTGGCCCCATATACTGAGGGTGGCGGGTTCAAACCCAGCCTGGCCAAACTGCAACAAAGAAATAGCTGGGCATTGTGGTGGATGCCTGTAGTCCCCGCTACTCGGGAGGCTGAGGCAAGAGAATTAATTGCCTAAGCCCAAGAGCTGGAGGTTGCTGTGAACTATGTGACGCCACAGCACTCTACCAAGGGCAATAAAGTGAGACTCTGTCTCTACAAAAGAAAAAGAGCACAATCAAATTGTCAGTGTGGTGTCTCACACACCTGAATTGCTTGAGCTCAGGAGTTCGAGACTTACCTGTGCTAGAGTGAGACCCGCAACTCATAAAAAAAACAAAAAATGAAAAACCCAGCCAGGTGCCATAGTGAGCACCTGTAATCAAAGCAGCTTCTGGAGGCTAAGGCAGCAGGATGCCCATAGCCCGAATATGAGGTCGCAGTGAGCTCTGATGCCATTGCACCCTGCTAAGGGCATGGGGTAAGACTCTTTCTCAACCACAAAAAAAAAAAGCACAATCAATTAAAAAAAACTGATCATTTAATTAAAATTTAAAACTTCTTCAAAAACACTGTTAAGAAAATGAAGACAAGCCACAAATAAAAGAGATCAATTCCCAACCTTATGGAGCTTTTGTTTCAGTGATGGAGTCAGATAATAACCAAATGCATAATACCATGTCAGCGGCTCAGCGCCTGTGGCTCAATGGGCTAAGGCGCCAGCCACGTACACCTGAGCTGGCGGGTTCGAATCCAGCCCAGGCCCGCCAAACAACAATGAAGGCTGCAACCAAAAAATGGCCAGGCATTGTGGCGGATGCCTGTAGTCCCAGCTACTTGGGAGGCAGAGGCAGGAGATTCACTTGAGCCCAGGAATTGGAGGTTGCTGTGAGCTGTGATGCCACAGCACTCTATCCAGGGTGACAGCTCGAGGCTCTGTCTCAAAAAAAAAAAAAAAAATACCATGTCAGGTTGTGATAAGTGATATATGGTATAAGACAAATAAGGCAAGGAAACAAAGAATGACAGTGGGCTGGGCATGATGGCTCATGCCTGCAATCCTAGCACTTTGGGAGGCCAAGGTGGACGGATTGCTTGATATCAGGAGTTAGAGATCAGCCCAAACAAGAGCAAGACCCCCATCTCTAAAAATGGCCAGGCATTGGGTGGCGCCTGTGGCTCAGTGGGTAGGATGCTGGCCCCATATACCAAGGGTGGCAGGTTCAAACCCGGCCCCGGCCAAACTGCAACAAAAAAACAGCCGAGCATCATGGCGGGCACCTGTAGTCCCAGCTACTCAGGAGACTGAGGCAAGAAAATCGCCTAAGCCCAGGGGTTGGTGGTTGCGGTGAGTAGTGTGACACCACAGCACTCTACCGACAGCAATAAAATGGGACTGTCTCTACACACACAAAAAAACAAATGGCCAGGAGTTGTGGCACATGCCTGTAGTCCCAGCTACTTGGGAGGCTGAGGCAAGAGAAGCACTTGTGCCCAGGAGTTTGAGGTTGCTATGAGCTGTGATGCCATGGCACTCTACCGAGGGCAATATAGTGAAACTTGGGTCTCAAGAAAAAAAAAAAAAATGACAGTGGTCATATAGATAGGAAAACCATAGAAGCCCTCTACAAGGAAATAATATTTGCTCACCAAGTAAAGTGAGGAAATTATTTATAAAATAAAAGAATTTATCACCAGGTTGGCATGTACAAAGTCATATTAATGTTTTGCATATTATAGTTTATATACATATGGAGTAATGTAATATATGTCAAGTGTTTTATTCTTTTAGAAGGTTTAAATATCATCTCCACAATCTTGTTTGTATACTTGTTATTGGTCTCCCTTCATGGCTTACAGAGAAGTAAAAAAACTAAAACTAAATTGTATTAACATAGTGTGTTTCCATTAAAATGTTTTCTCTCTCTCTTCTACTGAAAGGAAAAAGACAAGCTATAGTTTGGGAGAAAATATTTGCAAATTATTTTTATTTGATAAAATGACCTATACACTCTATCCAGGATATATAAAGAGCTCTCAAAATAAGACAAACAATCCAATTTAAGCAATCCAAATAGGGCAGCACCTGTGGCTCAAAGGAGTAGGGTGCTGGCCGCATATACCGGAGGTGGCGGGATCAAACCCAGCCCAGCCAAAAACTGAAAAAAAGAGACAATCCAAATAAAATGTAGACAAAAAACTTACACTGATACTTCAAAGAAGATATACACATGGCAAATAAGTACATGAAATGATGCTCAATATCACTTGTCATCAGGGAAATACAAATTAATGAGATAATACTACAGACCTATGCTTTTCCCCTAAGCGGCCGGAGGTGATCTGTGAAAATGGTTCGCTATTCTCTTGACCCAGAAAACCCCACAAAGCCATGCAAGTCAAGAGGCTCAAATCTTCGTGTTCACTTTAAGAACACACGTGAAACTGCCCAGGCCATCAAGGATATGCATATACGAAAAGCCACCAAGTATCTGAAGGATGTCACCTTAAAGAAACAATGTGTACCATTCTGACCTTACAATGGAGGAGTTGGTAGGTGTGCCCAGGCCAAACAGTGGGGCTGGACACAGGGTCGGTGGCCCAAAAAGAGTGCTGAATTTTTGCTGCATATGCTTAAAAATGCAGAGAGTAATGCTGAACTTGAGGGTTTAGATGTAGATTCTCTGGTCATTGAGCATATCCAAGTGAACAAAGCACCCAAGATGCATCGCCGCACTTACAGAGCTCACGGTCGCATTAACCCATACATGAGCTCCCCCTGCCACATCCAGATGATCCTTACTGAAAAGGAACAGAAGGAACTTCTTCTGTTCCCAAACCAGAAGAAGAGGTTGCACAGAAGAAAAAGATATCCCAGAAGGAACTGAAGAAACAAAACCTTAAGGCACGGGGTCGAAATGGCTGGCAGGCCGGCTGTTGCAGCCTCAGGCCGGTGGCTGGATGGTATTCGGAAATGGTATTACAATGCTGCAGGATTCAATAAGCTGGGGTTAATGCAAGATGATACAACAGATGAGGATGAAGATGTAAAAGAAGCGATAAGAAGGCTTCCTGAGAACCTTTACAATGACAGGATGTTTCGCATTAAGAGAGCACTGGACCTGACAATGACGCAGCAGATCTTGCCCAAAGAACAGTGGACAAAATATGAAGAGGATAAATTCTACCTTGAACCATACCTGAAAGAGGTTATTCGGGAAAGAAAAGAGAGAGAAGAATGGGCAAAGAAGTAACCATATAGTTGAAATCTATGGATACAGCTGTCATCAAAGTATTTTTTTGAAGATGGTTATACCGTAAACATAAAATTTAAGAATCATTTCATCTGCAGATGTAGTACTTTAAATAAATATCTATAATAATCATTAAAAAAAAACTTATGGCACGGGAATAGATGCAACATAAAATAAATGCAAATAACAGTAAAAAAAATGTAAAAGACATAATAGAATTAATTAAAAATCATAATTTCATAGCCCCTCATTGAAATTACTGTTTCATTTTTTTACAAATGAATGAATTGATTAGTTGTTGATTAATGGAGAATAAAAGCATTAGGTGAATGGTGGATGGAGAACTGGAGTTGCAAATGGTGCTAAAGAAACACCACATATATTGGTCCTGGTCATAGGCGGTAAATGTCACTGTCCATCAGAGGGATGTGGCTGCCACTCCCCACAGTCTGCCATGATATGTCCACATCACACCTTTGATTCAAACTAATCCCAGACCTAAGCCTAAAAAGATAAAACATCCAGAAGAAAACACTGGAGAACATATTCATGACCTTGGGAAAGGTAAGAAGCACAAAATACTAAAAAACAAAAAATAGGTTGGGCTTCATAAAAATTAAAACTTATGGTCTTCTAGAGGATATTTAAAAAAAGAAAAGGAAAATCACAACGATTTTGACAATATACTTACCACATATCTGACAAAAAACTTGTATCCAGAATATCTAAAGAATTCTTAAAACTAAGTAACAAGAAAGCAAGCAAACCAATTTTTTAAATAGGCAAAAGATTTGAACAGATCATTTGTAAAAGAAGATACTATAAGTGAATGACTAATAAGCACATGAAAAAAATATTCAGTCTCATTGCAAATTGAAATTGCAATGAGATACTATTATATATCTACTAATGGTTAAAACTAAACACTGATAATGTCAAGTATTAGAGACAATATGCAGTAATCACACGTGGCTGATAAGAATCAAAAGTTAACTCAATTGTAAAACTATTTGGCAGTTTCTCAAATAATCAAACATAACCTAATCATAGGACCCAATAACTCTACTCCTAGGTGTCTATGCAAGAGAAATAGTTTGTTCACACAAAGATATGTCCATGAATATTCATAACAGCTATGTTTTGTTTTTTTCTTTTTCTTTTTTAATTTATTGTTGAGGATTCATTGAGGGTACAAGAAACCAGGTTACACTGATTGCATTTGTTAGGTAGCGACCCTTGAGACTGGGTAATTTCTAAAGAAAGAGGTTTAGCTGGCTCCCGGTTCTATAGACTGTACAAGCATGATGGCTGCACCTGCTTCTAGTGGGGGCTACAGGGACCTCCCACTCAAGGCAGAAGGCAAAGGTGGGGGGACCAGGCGTGTCACGTGGTGTGGGAAGGAGCAAGACAGGGAGGAGGTGGAGCCCATCTCTTTTAAATAACCAGTTTTCATGTGAACAAACAGAGAACTCACTTATTATCGTGGGTAGGGCACCAAGCCATTCATGAGGAATCTGCCTTCATAACTCAAAGCTTCCTACTAGGCCTCACCTGCAGCACTAGCAATTAAATTTCAACATGAGATTTAGAGGGGTCAAACATCCGAATGAGGGCCAGGCACAGTGGCTCACGCATGTAATCCTAGCACTTGGGAGGCCAAGATTTGAGGAGCTCAGGAGTTGGAGACCAACTGAGCAAGAATAAGAAACCCCTGCCTCTGCTAAAAATAGAAAAATTAGCCAGGCATCTCGGCATGGGCCTGTAGTCCCAGTAACTCAGAGGCCTGAGGCAGGAGGATCTCTTGAACCCAGGAGTTCAAGGTTGCAGTGAACTATAATGACGTCACTTCACTCTAGCCTAGGTGACAGAGCAAGGCCCTGTTTCAAAAAGGGAAAAAAAAGAAATGTGGTCACTCACATGAGACAAAGGGGAACTTACTCTGTTTTAAGAATCTCTGAGGGCTTTCGTAGAAGAGGGTGTCAGCATAGTCTTTCTATTAAAAAGAGAAGAGAATCAAATTCAGAAGGACTTCCAGTTATCATCTGAGAAAGAAGACAGAATACAAGGTAAGGTAATGCTTGTAAAAACATGATGAGGTTTTCTAAACATTGTCATCTCTCTATGCTTGCTATTTGTGCTAAAACATCACAATCCCCAGATCAGCAGTAAAATTCTAAAAGTAAAAAAAGACTGCAGGCCTACACCTATAATCTCATCACCTTGGGAGACTGAGGCAGAGGGAATGCTTGAAACCAGGAGTTTGAGAGCAGCCTGAACAACATAGCAAGACCCATCTCTATAAAAGAATTTAAAAACAAGTCAGGCGTGGAGGTACATGCCTGTAGCACAGCTACTCGGGAGGTAGGAAAGCTTCCTGACATAGTCTTAGATAATGGGAATTGATGATGAGAAAATATCCATGTTAAATTCTTTAGTATTGCAAAAGAAAACATGTAATGTGTAAAATCATCATCTGCATGGAAAGTTATTGAATCTACAGGGAGCCAAACTGCATGACAATGTGTTTTCCAAGACAGCCTTCTTGCAAACACATTCTTTCCTTTTGATCCTTGCTATTTTTGTGGCTGGGAGTCTGTGCTTGAGGCAGATTCAAGTGATGCTGGTGCTAACATGCTAATGTGCACATGGTACATGAGTTCCCTGATGAGGCCGTAACAAATTACCACAAAATTAGCAGCTTAAAACAACACAGACTTATTACCTCATGGTTCTGTAGGTCAGAAGTCTAGTGCACACAACTAGTTCCGTGCTCTGTGTCTCACAGGCTAAAATCAAGTTAACCTGTCTGGGCTCTTATCTGGGAGTTCTGGGGGGAAATTCACTTCCATGTTTACTGAGATCCCTGCTTCCTGCAGTCTGCAGCTAGAGTTGCCTTTAGTTCCCAGGTGCCTCTCTCCAGTTCTCCTACCCACCCATGCAACAAATAAGACTTTGTCGCCATTGAAAGCCTGAATATTAAACTGGGTCTTGGACTAGTGGCTCAAATATCATCTGCTCATCCAACTCTCCTGCCTCCCCCCTCCTCCTCAGCGATGTTTCCAGAACTACTGCCTTCACCTTAAAACTCCCTGAGTTTTCCCAACTCAAACTTCTTCAGCATTTTCATTTTTCTAACTAAGGTACCATGCAGAAGATATGTAGACTGGCTAGCCTTTTCTATATCTTTCCAGGGCTGTCTGAGATCAATTTATTGATCACTTCTTTTCAGGCATCTGTCTGCACCTCTTGAGCCGTGATTTCCACTGTCCTCTCCCAGATTTGGCAGAACTGTTGGTGCTGAGCATAAGCAAAATCCAAACCCAATGGTTGTGTCAACACAGAACAGATGAAGCCAACAACTGTCAGTGGTCTTGACATCACCTGCAGCTTCATTCCTGGTCTGCCATGGAGCACATTTTGGCACAGGTAAGAGACATGCCATAAAAGTGAGGCAGGCGGTTTTTGCCCTGAACTATCCTCAGTAATTAGCTTGAACTTTCCAAATGAAGTTTTATCATTCTGCAGCTCAGCAAGGCTCGCCTCAAAAGCACAACCTTTGAAGCCAACAGATCCGATTTCAGTCTCTTCATTCCCTGTGACTAGTGTCCTACCAATATTTCTGATATTAAACACAGCTGGTGCTTCCCCATCAGGCCACTCTTTCCTAGAAAATGAGTCAACCTGTTTCTTCTTGGCTCCCTTTTTACTGCCTTTTGTCGGGTGCTTGTTGTTCTTGCCAAGCACCAAAGTGCTGCTCAGAGAACCAATAAGGGCCAGTCCTTGAACATGGCAATGTGGCCCCCGACATCTTAGGGTCAGCAATGATGAGGCAAGTGTCTCTCATGCTTAGAATATGACTTCTCCTGCTGCCGCGTCACTTTTGCAGAGAAAGTCCACTCCTTTTAAAGGGTCATGTAACTAGATTGAGCCCACCTGGGTGATCTAGGGTAGTCTCCCTTACCTTAAAGTGTGTAATGATGCATGATTTTTTAATAGTTTAGCTACTAATTCAGAAAATTTATAGATATCTCCCTCCAGGTAGGCAACAAGCTGTAACCTGTCCCTAAACTGTTGTTGCAATTACGACAAGGTGTTCTTAGAATATCTAAAAGAATAAAGAGCACAAAGCCCAGAAAAATGGAATGACTCATTTGTGCCTCCTTATTAATAAATGTCTGTACATCCACATCTGGGTGCAATTAAGATAGGTCTTGCTTCCACAAGGCTGGGGTGGATGGATTGCTTGAGCTCAGGAGTTCGAGACCAGTCTCAGCAAGAGCAAGATCCCATCTCTAAAAATAGCTGGGCATTGTGGCAGGCACCTGTAGTCCCAGATGCTCAGAAGGCTGAAATAGGAAGATTACTTGAGCCCAAGAGTTTGAGGTTGCTGTGAGCTACAATGACACCACACTCTACCAACGGTGACAAAATAAGACTCTGTCTCAAAAAAATAAAAACAAATAAATATATAAAATTGGTCTTGCTATCATTGTAAACTGGCAGAAAAGTTGTAGAGAGGAGAGGTAGAGCCATCACTATCGGTAATTTTTGGAGGTTACTGCTAATCATCAAAAAGAACCTAACTGACCTAAATGAGTTCACATCTGGTAAGTGGAAAAAACAAATCAAAATCACGTTTATCTGGAATCAAAATCTATGCTCATTTCTCTACTTTACACTGCCCCGAGAATTATTGTGATTAGTTGTTTATATTATTGCTACTAATGACTATTTGCTATTAGAGCATATTCCTGGATCATAAGATTTTCATTTTGTGCAAACTCACCATATGAAAATCTAGACTTTTTCCAAAAGATAAATGGTATAGTAAGATTTTGAGATTCTTCATTTTACCAAGGTCTAACCAGATTTTATTCCCTTCAAAATAAATTCTTTTGGTCCATTTGAAATGTGATTTGACTTATGAAAAATTAATATACAGGAAACATGAGCAAGGACAAAAAAGTGAAGAAGGACAATGCATTCAAGGAAGAATGAGTAATCTAATTTGGCTGCAAGGTAAGATGTATATAGGGAAGTGCTGAAGATAAGCTTGTAAAGGCAATTTGATTATAATTATTTATGGATAAAATTTACGTACCGCTATTCCTCATTAGGCTACATATGCTTAGTCTCAAAAGTGCCTGATCAAAAACATGGACTCCAATCCAATTAAGAGTGCACTGATGTATAATGTAGTATTTGTAAAAATACTTTTTATTGTTATGACAGATACTGTAAAGAACATATATCTTATTTGCATAGCTTAAAACAGTGGTTCTCAACCTTCCTAATGCCACGACCCTTTAATACAGTTCCTCAAGTCATGGTAATAAAACCATAAAATTATTTTCATTGCCATTTCATAACTGTAATTTTGCTACTGTTATGAATCGTAATGTAAATATCTGATAATAGGCAACCCCTGTGAAAGGGTCGTTCGACCTCCAAAGGGGTTGCAACCCACAGGTTGAGAACCGCTGGCTTAAAATATTTTTAAAACATTTGGGAGGCCGAGGTGAGAGAATTGTTCTACCTGAGCAAAGTAAGAACCTCATCTCTACTAAAAGAAAAATTAGTGGGTATACTGGCAAATCCCAACTACTCAGGAACCTGAGGCAGGAATATTGTTTGAGCCCAGGAGTTTGAGGTTACTGAGGTGAGCTAAGGCCATGGCACTCTAGGCCGAGCAACACAGCGAGACTCCACCTCAAAAATGTACAGGTATCTGGGCAGCACCTGTGACTCAAGGAGTAGGGTGCTGACCCCATATATCAGAGGTGGCGGGTTCAAACCCAGCCCCAGTCAAAAACTGCAAAATATATATATAGATAGATAGATTTATATATAAATATAGATATACATCTATATAGAGATAGATATATTTATATATAATCTATTTATATATATATTTATCTAAATAGATATATATAGACATATTTATATATAGATAGACAGACATATATATATATATATATATGTTTGTTCTTTCTTCTCAAGGGGTTGGTTCATTTTTTTTCTCTCCTTTATCTTCCCAAAAAGACAAAATAAAATATGAAATCTCAACTTCTCCTCCCCCCACACTCTCATGAAAAAATTCCTTCATTTCCACTCTACAGATAATAGGTAATCAAATCTGACTCAGGAAAACAAAAACTTGGTCCATACCTATGGAATCATAAGCGTGCATCTGGGGGACTGTAATTCATCTAATTCATGCCAGGTCCTAAAGCTTCCGAACTATAATCTTCTCACTTCAAGCTCTAATTAGTACTTCATTTATAAATTCATTTACATGTTTAATTTCTATCTGTTCTCAGCAAAGGCAAATGCTTTGTTTTCTTCACGGTTGAATCGCTGCTATCTAGGAAGGGTGTATAGTACATGATAGGTGCTCAGGAAACATTTGTGGAAAAAATGAGGGAAAGACTAAAAAGAAAGTATTGAAGGCATTGTAATTGCCTGCTGAACACCCAATTTCCTCTACTGCAAACCCCCCAGATTTCAGCCTGATAGGACAAATATAGGAGACAGACATTTCCAGAGGCTGAATCCATATGACTAGGTCGCCAATTGAACATAAAGAATGAAAAAGTCAGGCCCCCTGCCCACTTTTCCTGACAGTCAGTGGCACCATTCTCTGAACTAGGGAATACAGACAGAGTTCCATTGGGGTGCGTTGCGTTTCAGATACTGTGGGATGTGCAAGGGCTGCCCGGGAGGTACAATGAAGTCTCACGTCGTGCTTTTAAACTTTTAAAATCAATTGCCAACACTTTATGATTAAATTTTTCACATAAAAATCTAATTCACCCCTTGTCGTGAACAATCAGAAGATCTGACCATATTGGGCCTGTTTTCCCATATGGTAAATTCAAACTGTACAAATGTTCTTCTATTTACCATTGTCACACCATCCTATGAGTCAGCTATTTATTATCCAGCCTGATCTATCTGTCCCCCTTAGATGAGAATTTGCAACCCTTCAACTTTATGTGACTGATGTCCTGAGAATAAGCATCATCCCCTAAATCAAGTTCCCATCACTTCAGTAAACCTCACTTTCTGGTGCATTCCTATTACAGCAGCACCTGGAGCCCTTCCCACCAGCCTCACAGCGCGAGCTCTCTGGTCACCACGCTCCACCACCAGGTCACAGTTCTGGTATTTTACACCTGGACTTGCTGCACAGCCCTGTCCCAAAAGGAGTCCTCAGTTAACAGACCCCACTTTCCATGATATCTGAGACCCCGTCCAGCACATTTCTTCCTCCTTTGCCTATTTTTCCTCTTCTTCCATGTAATACGAGAGAGGCAGGCCTATATCAGACTGGGAAAGGAAGGGTCAGAAACAGATCTGCCGTGACAGGGAAAACTGGGCTAGATGAGGGGAAAGCTAAAGGTTACAGTCTTCAGGTTGTCGGTGCACGCGGGGCTGCCCAGCACGCTAACTAAAACTGGGAAGGGACACGTTCATCACCCCCCTTCCGTTTTCTTTCCTTAGCCCCTGTCATCTACCACCCCACCAGCCCCCATGGACCCCTTCCTTCTGCACACACACAGGCCTATGCACACACACTCATGGCCTGTGCTCACAGTGTCTTCCCAAATTCCCCAGGCACCAAAACCTCCCTGTCTCCAAAGTAACCTCTTCTCTCCCCCACCATATTGCCAGCAACTTTTTTTTCTTTTTTCATTTTTCTTCAGCAGCACTCAACTTTACTGAGACAGTAGTTGAACTTCAAAACTCAGCAATTTGAACTGGTAAGTGACTAAAACTGAACAGGCTTAGTCTGTTTGGGCCGCTAGGGCAGAAACCATAGACAGATGGCCTAAGCAATAGCCATGTCTTTCTCACAGTTCTGGAGCCAGGAAGTCCAAGATCAAGGCATCAAGCAGACTGGATGTCTGGTGACACATCTGCTCGCTGGTTCACAGAGAGTGGAAAGGGGAGGGAGTTCTCTGGGGTCTCATTTATAAGGCACTAATCCCATTAGTGACCACCCTCACGACCTGATTACTTCCCTAAGGCCCCCATCTAATACCGTCACATTGGGGGTTATTATCTGAACATAAGAATTTCAAGACGACACAGACATTCAGTCCAGTGTACCTGGTAAGGATTTGGATGTTATTAAAGAGGAGCTTGCTAGACTAGATGATTAATAAGAAGCATATATGCATTGAGACACCTACCTGCTGTCAAATGCATTTCTGAACAGCTACAGTCTTTTATCTAATGCCTAAGTTATACCAAGAGCAAAACTACTGGGTTCCCTGTTGCTGGAATTGTGCTGATCCTAGGGCATCTGGCATGCGCTTTTTGTAAGAAAGCGTGCTGTCCTCATCAGCAATTATGCCCATACCCAGCCCACTCGTGACCACTAAGGAAACAGAAGCTCTTCACTTCCCTTGCCTTAAATTATTGCTTCCTCTCTTGGCTTTCGGAATTATAAATGAATCTTATACAGGAAAATGTATTTTCCGCTCACTGGCCACATTCCTGATTATATTTAGAACAACAACTTCTTCTTTTCTTTATTGCCAATAATACCTTATAGGTCTTAGGTATCCTTAAAAGCGCGTTGATAACAGGATTGGTGGTAGCAGTTATGTTTTGGTGACAGTAAACAGTGCTATAATTTAGCTTCATTAGTAACAATATACAGCAACATTAAAGAAAAATTGTTAATAATGATAAAGTCGAAATCCCACCACTCTCACATAAAAATTGTTAATAATGATAGAGTTGAAATCCCACCACTCTCAAAATTGTTAATAATGATAAAGTTGAAATCCCACCACTCTCATATTTTCATTGTTTCATATGGCTTAATTAAGAGCATCTATATTAAACATATTATTTCATATTATTTATATTTTATTGTGAACATATGATGTGATAAGCAAAACATCTGTACTTGGTGTGGGAAGCAGAAAAGCAGGCAGGTAGGTAATTATGAATGACATCAGCCACTCATGTCAAGGTATTAATTAAACTTATTAATTTAACAATTCAACATTAATCTCTATTGACGGCTAACACCATGGATAGTCCTTTTTATTTATTTATTTTTGTATTGTTGGGGATTCATTGAGGGTACAAGATACCAGGTTACACTGATTGAATTTGTTAGGTAAAGTCCCTCCATAGTCCTTTAATTAGCAACTTAAAATACCATCCTTTCAGAGTCTAAAGAGAGAACATAGTATTTAACAGTTTGCTTCCCAACTCTTGGGGAAAGCAGAGGTGTGAGAAATAGCATTCTTGTAGAATCACATGAACCCCCAAATTCAAGCATTATTCTCTATGCTCCTTCTCATCAAGCTTCCTAACCTTGGCCTTATTTTTAGACTGAAATCTGCTGTGTTGAATTCTTCATGTACTCCAAGGGATGCTAATGGAATTGGTCATGTCAAGTCTCAAAACAAGAAGTGCAAATAAAGACATGTGAAAATATGTGTAACCTGAAAAGTCACCAAAGTGTAAGCAATGGCAAGATGATTATTTTCACTTACCAGATTAGCAAATATTTTCTTAATTGATAATGAGTAGATTGCTAGGCAGTCAGAAGTGGTTTTAGTCTGGCAGGAGTGATTAATTCAGTCATGTACATGTGTTCAACAAATATTCATTAACGTCCTACTACATGCCAGGCACTAGCACAGTTGCTCACAATGGTGAGCCGAAACAGATATGGAGCCTGCTGTTGTGATTAGAGTCTTGTGCGGTAGACAGAAATTAGTCAAATAATCACACTAGGGAATCGATGTTGGGTGTTCTGCCCCAGAGACCGCTAGGTGTCCTCATATCCATTCATCCATCTGTATGAACAGACCTGCAGGTTCACAGCAGGGCCTAGGGAGCCAAAATAAAGGCCGCATTCCTCAGCCTCCTTTACAGCAGGTGTAGCCATCTGACCAACTTCTGATCAGGAAGGGAGAATAAAAGTAACAAGTACAACACCTGTGACGTGTTTGTATAAGGAATGGGCGTGTCCTCCCTTACCTCTTCCTTCCTTCCACTGGCTGGAATGTGGATGTGGGGGGAGGTGTCCTCCCAGCGCACGCTGGCAAGGGCAACAACCAACAAGGTGGAGAGAAAAATCCTGGGTGCCTAACATGGGGGCCTCCAGACAAACCCTGGGCTACTTAGGCCCACAGCATGTCGGGTGCAAAAACTAACTTTCTATCATATAATATTAAAGTCACCAGGGGTCTCTGTTTCAGCAGCAGATCTCTGTCCTAATGCGTGCCCTGCAAAGAGAGTTGTATGAGAAGGCACAGTAAAGGATCATGACCTATTCTGGGAAGGGAGTGGGCTTGTCTGAGCAGTTGAGGCCAAAGTTCAGACTGATGGATAGTGGAACAAATCAGGCTGGCAGTGGAGTGGGGCGGGGAGGAGGAGTCTGGGGTAGGCATGTTTGAAGAACTGAAAAAAGACTCAGAGCCTAGAATGAGAATGTGTAAAAATAGTGCCGGGAGCTGATGCTGGGCTCCAAGAGTGTGTAGGCCGTATCGGAGATGTAGGTCTTCATTCTAAGACCACTGAGAAGCCATTAAAAGATTTTAAGCAAAGTTGCTGTAGTTGGGATTGGGATTAGGATTGGTGTTTGGATAATGCCACAATAGTCTAGAGAAACATGATGGTGCCTTTGTTCAGCGTGGCAGGCCTCATGAGTACCAGGACACATATACAAAGTCTTGACAATACAAACAAGCTGCAACTGCTTGCCTCAACAAAGAGGATCAATTTCTTGAAGGAGTGAAGAATGTGCCATCCGAAAATATGTCAAACTGATGTACGGATCATTTCAAGTTAAAAACATGAGTGCACATGTAGCTTCAGAAAATGCTGAGTGACCTGTCTTCTCACATGCAGCAAGCCATAAAGACTCTCTGGGAGGGGTACCCGCGGCATACCAGGAGAAGAAAATAGCCCTTAGAACCAGATACTCGGAATTGGGGGCTGCGATTGACCCGAATAAATATACTTAATGAAGTGACCCTTGTCTTTCACTAGTTTTATATACACCCTCATGTGTCTCCTATTGGCTCCCCTCAAAAATGTACTTCCCCTAGTCAGATTTTCTTTGTCCTGCCATTTCTTCTCAAGTTTATTATTCTTTATCTAAAAAGTATAAAAGTTGGCTCAGCGCCTGTGACTCAACGGGCTAAAGCGCCAGCCACGTACACCTGAGCTGGCGGGTTCGAATCCAGCCCGGCCCGCCAAGCAACAATGACGGCTGCAACCAAAAAATGGCCAGGCATTGTGGCGGGCGCCTGTGGTCCCAGCTACTTGGGAGGTGGAGGCAGGAGACTCGCTTGAGCCCAGGAACAGGAGGTTGCTGTGAGCTGTGATTTCATAGCACTCTATCCAGGGTGACAGCTTGAGCTCTGTCTCAAAAAAAGAAAAAGAAAAAGAAAAAAGAAAGTGGAGGGGGAAAGAACCAGGCATGGTGGCACACCCCTATAGCCCCAACCACCCAGGAGACTGAGGCAGGAAGATTGCTTGAACTCAGGCATTTGAGACCAGCCTGGGCAACATAGCAAGACCCCTTCTTTAGGAAAAGGAAAAAAAAATAATTTTTAAAAAGAAAAAAGGAGGAAAAGAAAGACAGTGTGTGGGACAGATGTCACCATGCACTCAGCTGTGTAAAGTTGACCCAGACAGAGTTTGGGTCTTCTGAGTCTGTGCTCTTGTGCCAGGTATCTCATTAAGGAAGAAATGGTCCCTCTAGTCAACCACCTGGTTCTTCCATCAATCTTTTCCTATAGAAAATCTACATAGGATAAGTAGACCAGGAAACATGGCCATGAGAGATAAGAACTGATTTTAAAAACATGGCTGTATAAAAGGACAAAGAGAATTACTGAAAGAGAAGATGAAGGTTTATAATGATAAATTCAGAATTTGCCCTTCACAATTTAGGAGAGGCTACATTACTCAAGAATAATTTGGCTCGGCGCCTGTGGCTCAACAGGCTAAGGCAGCAGCCACGTACACCTGTGCTGGCGGGTTCAAATCCAGCCACTATTGCAAGATAGCTCAGTAGAAACCTCCATCCTTCTGCAAAAACACCAAATTCAACAACCATTCACTCAAGGAAGAACCTTCAGAAGAACCAAAAATCAGGACAGTGATCACAATACCCGTTTTTCACATCATATCAAGGAAAGTGGCACTGGAGAGGGCAGAAAAGACAATCTTGCCTTGCCTATGCCACCTCTTCCCATCCCCCCACAGCACCCCAACAGCACCCCAAGTGCAGGGAAGGTCTGGAAGCAGTATGAAGGGGTAGTGGGACTTTGCACTGGAGTTCAGGGCTGCACTGCCACAGCATAGAGCATAGAGTAGAATTCCGCTGGAGCACACAGAGGGAGCATTTGGACCAGCCCAAAGAGAAATAAATCCACCCACCTAGCAGTAGAAACCTGAGTTCAGGCTAATCCCAGTAGCCCCAGCTACCCGCTGACAAACAGCAGCCTGGCCATGGAATAAATTCATAAGGCAGTTGGGCCACAGAGGTTGTAGTCCTTGAGCAATTACTATGGCTGTGCTCGCTCAGAGCCTATGTACATGAGGTGCAAGTGACATGGTGAAGACACACGGCAGTGGTGGCCAAGCCAGTGCCTGTGTCACCCCCTCCCCAACTCCAGGCAGTACAGCTTAAAGGAGTCTTCTTCCACCTGGGGAAAGTAAAAGAAACAGTTCAGAGGACTTTGTTTTGCATCTTGAGTACTAGCTCACCATAGTAAAATAAAGTACAACCCACATTCCTGAAGCTCCTGAGTCCAGGCATTAGTTCCTAGACGGCGTTTCTAAACCCATGTTGGGCCAGAAGGAGACATGCTGCTGTGAAAGGAAAGACTTCTTCCTGGCAGGATGCCATATCTGCTGACTAAAGAGCCCTGGGGCTTTGAATACACATCAGAGGTAGCCAGGCAATAGTCACCACTGGCTTGAGGTGAGACTAGGAGGACTTCAGGTGTGACCTGGTGCAGTCCCAGCTGTAATAGCCACAGACAGTGCCAACGTCAGTCCTCCCCCAAGACCAGTAGACCAGCACGGAGAGTATAGAACTAGAGTAGGGAACCTTGCCTGATAATCCAGGGACTTCTTCCATATCCATCTATCCAAGTCCACACAAGTGGTACCACCAGCAGTCTGTAAGAATCACAATATTACTGGGCATGGAGACCCCCCAGTACTGATCCACCTGCAAACAAAAATCCCAAAACACCAGATGCAGGCATGGATATGGAGAGAAAGGAAAACTTACACACCACTGATGGAACTGCAAACTAGTACAACCTCAGTGGAAAGTATGGAGATACCTCAAAGAAGTAAAAGTAGATCTACCATTAGATCCAGCAATCCCACTACTGGGTCTTTGCCTGAAAGAAAAGAAGACATTCTATTTAAAAAGGGGCTCAGTGCCTGTAGCTCAAGCCGTTAGGGCGCCAGCCACATACACCAGAGCTGGCGGGTTCGAATCCAGCCTGGGCCTGTCAAACAATGACAACTACAACCAAAAAAATAGCCAGGCATTGTGGTGGGTGCCTATAGTCCCACCTGCTTGGGAGGTTGAGGCAAGAGAATTACTTAAGCCCAGGAGTTGGAGGCTGCTGTGGGCTGTGATGCCAGGGCTACCTAGGGTGACAGCTTGAGGCTCTGACTCAAAAAAATAATAATAATAATAAAATTAAAAAAGACACTTGCACTCAAATGTTTATAGGAGCACAATTCCCAATCAAAAAGGCATGGAACCACCCAAGTGCCCTTCGCTACATGAGTGCATTCATAATATATGGTATATGTATGCCATGAAATATTAATTACTCAGCCATGAAAAAATAATAACTAATACCTTTTGAAACAATTTGGCTGGAACTGAAGATCATCCTCCTCCTTCAAGTATCACAAGAATGGAAAAACAAACTCTACATGTGTTCACTTTTAAATTGGAACTAAATGATCAACCCATATGTACAAATGGTAGCAAAATTCAAAGGAAATCAAGAAGGAGGGGATGGGTAAATTCATACTTAATGGATACAATGTACACTTTCTGGGGGATGGACACAAGTATAACCTTGACTCAAACTGTACAAAACTAATGCAGGTAAGCAAAATGTTTGTACGCCCATAACATTCTAAAATAAAATAACTCTTCAATTGCCCACACATAGACAAACATTCGCAAGCATCAAACACATCCAGAAAAACATGACTTCACCAAACACACTAAATAAGACACTATTAACAAATCCTGTGAACCTTTCAGGCAAAGACTTCAAAATAGCTGTCCTGAAGAAGCTCAATCAACTTTAAGACAATACAGAGAAGAAATTAATAACCCTTTCAGAGAAATTTAACAAAGACATTGAAATAAGTAAAAAAATGTATGCCAAAATTCTGGACCTGAAAAATTCAATTGACAAACTGAAAAATGCATATCACTCAACAGCAGAATTGATAAAACAGAAGAAAGACGTAGTGAGCCTGAAGACATGCTCTTTGAAAATACACAGAAAAGAAAAAAGG
Source organism: Arctocebus calabarensis (assembly GCA_963573935.1). Classification (NCBI taxonomy): domain Eukaryota; kingdom Metazoa; phylum Chordata; class Mammalia; order Primates; family Lorisidae; genus Arctocebus; species Arctocebus calabarensis. The sequence goes on from CAUYON010166582.1 coordinate 19,155, forward strand.
AATAAAAAGAATGAAGCATGCCTATAAGATCTAGAAAATAGCCTCAAAAGGGCAAATCTAAGATTATTGGCTTTAAAGAGGAGGTAGAGGGAGAGAATCGGGTAGAGACTTTTTTCAAAGAAATAGTAACATAGACCCTTCCAAACCTAGAGAAAGATACCAATATTCAGGTCCAAGAAAGCAGCAGAACACCAAGCAGATTTCCCCCAAATGAGATGACCTAAAGGCATTTGATAATCAAGCTCCCAAAGGTAATGGATAAAGAAAAGGTCCTAAGGGAAGCAAGAAAAATGAAAAACATTACATGTAAAGGAACTCCAAAATGTCTAGCTGCAGACTTCTCAGTAGGAACAGGCTGGGGAGAGGGGTGTGACTTATTAAAAGTGCTAAAGGGGGCGGCGCCTGTGGCTCAAAGGACTAGGACACCTGCCCCATATCCCACATGTGGCGGGTTCAAACCCAGCCCTGGCAAAAAAAAAAGTGCTAAAGGGAAAAAACCTGAACCCCAGAATTTTATATCCTGCAAAAATATACTTTAAAAATTAAGGCAATTATGAAAATTATTTCAACGTTGAAAAAAAAAAGACATGAAAATTAAACAAGTCTGTCCCAGAAAAAGAAAACCTGAGGGTCTTCATCAGAACCTCAGTTGCCCTACTTGTTAAAAGGAGTTATTCAATCTGAAAGAAAATTACATTAATGAACAATAAGAAATAATCTGAAGATGTCCAACACACTGAGAATAGGAAACACCCAAATACAGAATACCCTATTGGTGTAATTGCAGTATATGAACCACTTATACTTTGAGTAGGAAGACTAAAAGAAAAACCTATAAAAAATAATAGCTACACAACTTTTTCAGAGATAGTTTAAAAAGATATAAATGGAAAAAAAATGAAAAGTCAAATACCAGAAGGGGGAATTAAAGTATAGAATTTCTTTTAGATTTCTCTTTGCTTCTTTGTGTGTTTATTTATGAGCAGAATTAAGTGTCATATGTGGGAAATAATTGGTTATAAAATGGTTCTTGCAAGTCTCATGGCAACCTCAAGTCAAAAACCCTATACCAGATACACAAAAAATAAAAAGCAAGATACTAAAACATACTACCAGAGAAAAATCCTAATACACAAAAGAAGACAGGAACAAAGAAAGAACCACAAAACAACTAGAAATCAAATAACATAGCAGTGATAAATCCTGACCTACCAATAATAACATGAGATGGAAATCAACTAAATCCCTCAATCAAAAGACATACAGTGGTAGAATGGATAAAAAATAAAAAGACCCAAACACCCAACCATATATTGCTACAAGAAACTCATTTTACCTGTAAACGCACACATAGGGTGAAAATAAAAAGAGATAAAAAAAAATATATTCCATGCAAATGGAAACCAAAAAACACCAGGAGTAGCTATACTTCTATCAGACAAAACAGATTTCAAAACTGGTCACGGTGGCTCACGCCTGTAATCCTAGCACTCTGGGAGGTGGGTGGATTGCCTGAGTTCATGAGTTCAAGACCAGCCTGAGCCAGAGTGAGACCTCGTCTCTAAAAAAATAGTTGGGTATTGTGGTGGGTGCCTGTAGTCCCAGCTACTCGGGAGGCTGAGACAAAAGAATGGCTTGAGCCCAGGAGTTTGAGGTTGCTGTGAGCTGTGACGCCTTAGGACTCTACCAAGGATGACCAAGTGAAACTCTGTCTCAAAAAATAAACAAAGAAAAAAAAGAAAAAAGAGATTTCAAGACAAAAACTGTAATAAAAGGACAAAGTCGTTATATAATGATAAAGAGGCAATTCAGCAAGAGGCTACAACAATTCTAAATATATTGCACCCAACACTGGCACACCCAGCTATATAAAGCAAATAACATCAGAGCTAAAAAGTGAGATAGACTCCAATACAATAATCAATAGAGACCTCAACACCCTATTGTCAGCATTATACAGATCATCCAGATTGAAAATCAACAAAAAATGGCTCGGCACCTGTGGCTCAACGGGCTAAGGCACCAGCCATGTACACCTGAGCTGGCAGGTTCGAATCCAGCCTGGGCCCGCCAAACAACAATGGCGGCTGCAACCAAAAAATGGCCAGACGTTGTGGCGGGCATCTGTAGTCCCAGCTACTTGGGAGGCGGAGGCAGGAGACTCAGTTGAGCCCAGGAATTGGAGGTTGCTGTGAGCTGTGGATGCTATGGCAGTCTACCCAGGATGACAGCTTGAGGCTCTGTCTCAAAAAAAAAAAAGAAAAGAAAAGAAAATCAACAAAAAAATTGTACGTAATCTATAGATCCAGATGTACCCATTAGATATTTACAGAGTGTTTCATTTAATAGCTTCAGAATACACATGCCTCTCCTCAGCTCCAGCATCATTCTCAAGCATAGATCATATGTTAGACCGGAATGCAAGTCTTAAAAATTTCAAAAAAAAAAGTAATTGAAATCATGTCAAGTATTTTCTCCAACCACAATGGAATAAAAACTATTAACAAAAAACAATAACAAGAAGAACACTATTCAAATACAAGGAAATTAAACAATATGCTTCTGAATGATCAGTGTGTTACTGAAGACATTAAGAAGGAAATTAATCAGGTTCTCAAAATAAATGAAAATGAAAATACAACATATCAAAACCTATAGAATACCGAAAAAGCAAATTCATAGCAATAAATGCCTATATTAAAAAGTAGAAAAGCCTCAAATAAACAACTTAATGCTTCATCTTGACAAACTAGAAAGATAAGAGCAAACCAAATCCAAAATTAGTAGCAGAAAAGAAATAATAAAGGTCAGAGCAGAAATTAATAAAGTTAAAGCCAAAAAAGATCAACGAAATGAAAAGTTGATTTTTTGAAAAGATAAACCAAATCGACACTTTAGTCAAACTAAGAAAAAAGAAAGAAAATCCAAATAAATAAAATCAGAAATGAAAAAGGAGACGTTATAATATACTTCAGAAATCCAAAGGTCACTGGGACTACTATGAGCAACTATATGCCAATAAAATGGAAAACTTAGAAAAAAATGGATAAATTCCTAGACACATACAACCTACCAAGATAAAACCAGGAAGAAATCCAAAACCCAAATAAACCAATAACAAGTAACAATATAGAAGCAGAATATAATGCCTTCCAGCAAAGAAAAGCCCAGGACCCAGTGGCTTCATTGCTGAATTCTACTAAGCATTCAAAGAAGAATTAATACCAATTCTATCTAAACAGTTCCAAAAAATTGAGGAGGAAGGAATATTCCCAAACTCATTCGACATGGCCTTTATCACCCTGATACCCAAACCAGACAGACACAACAAAAAAATAAAACAATAGGGCTAAATCTCTGACAAATACAGATGCAAAAATCCTTAACAAAATACTAATGAACTGAATTCAAAAGCACATTAAAAAATTATTTATCATAATCAAATGGAATTCATTCCAGAGATGCAAAGATGTTTTAACATATGCAAATCAATAAATATGATACATTTCAATTGATGATGGAAAAGCATTCAATAAAATTCAATATCTCTTCATGACAAAAAATAACACTTTAAAAACTGGGTATAGAAGGAACATGCCTCAACAAGCTACCTATCACAAACTCACAGCTAGTTTCATACTGAATGGGGAAAAACTAAAAGCTTTTCCTCTAAGATCTGGAACAAGACAAAGATGTCCATCTTCACCAGTGTTATCCAGCATATTACTGGAAGTTCTAGTTAGAGCAATCAAACAAGAGAAAAAAATAAAGGGCATCCAAATGGGAAAGGAAGAAGTCAAATCATCCGTGTTGGCAGGCAATATGATCTTATATATCTAGAGAAACCTAAAGACTCCATCAAAAAAAAGCTATTAGAACTGATAAGCAAATTCAGTAAAGTTGTGGGATAGAAAATCACAATACAGAAGTCAGTACCATTTGTTGTTGTTGTTGTTGTTGTTGTTGTTGTTGTTGCAGTTTGGCCGTGGCTGGGTTTGAACCCACCACCCTCGCTATATGGGGCCGTCACACCCTACTCACTGAGCCATGGGCACCACCCAACATTTTCTTTCTTTCTTTCTTTCTTTCTTTCTTTCTTTCTTTCTTTCTTTCTTTCTTTCTTTCTTTCTTTCTTTCTTTCTTTCTTTCCTTTTCTTTCTCTTTCTTTCTTTCTCCTCTCCCTTCCCTTCCCTCCCTTCCCTTCCCTTCCCTTCCCTTCCCTTTCCCTTCTCCCTTCCTTCCTTCCTTCCTTCCTTCCTTCCTTCCTTCCTTCCTTTCTCTCTCTCTCTCTCTCTCTCTCTCTTTCCTTCTTTCTTTCTTGTTTTTTTAAGAGGCAGTTTAAGAGTGAGTTTCACTTTGTTGCCCTCAGTAGAGTGCTGTGATATCACAACTCACAGCAACCTCCAACTCCTGGGCTTAGGCGATTCTCTTGCCTCAGCCTCCCGAGTAGCTGGGACTACAGGCGCCCACCACAAGGCCCAGCTAATCAGTAGCATTTCTATATGCCAACATGAAATAATCTGAAAAAGAAATCGAGAAAATAATCCCATTTATAATGCCTACAAATAAAATAAAATACCTAGGAATAAACTTAACCAAAGAAGTGAAAGATCTCTACAATGAAAACTATAAAACATTGATGAAAGAAACTGAAGAAGATGCAAAAAAAAGTGGAAAGCTATCCCATGCTCATGGATTCTGAAAGAATCAATATTGATAAAATGACTGTACTACCCAAAACAATCTATAGATTCAATACAATCTCCATCATAATACCAATGATATTCTTCGCAGAGATAGAAAAAATAATTCTAAAATTTATTTGGAACCACCAAAAAACCAAAATAGCCAAAACTATGTTGAACAAAAAGAACAAAAGTAGGGGAATCACATTACCTGATTTCAAATTATACTACAGACCCATAGTAACCAAAAAACATGGTACTGGCATAAAAACAGACCCCAGGGACCAATGAAACAGAATAGATAACCCAGAAATAAATTCACACATCTATAGTGAATTTATCTTTGACAAAGGCATCAAAAACACTCTGTGAGGAAAGGACAGCCGCTTTAATAAGTGGTACTGGAAAAACTATATATTCATATACACAGAATGAAACTAGACCCTTTTCTCTCATCATATATAAAACTCAAATCAAAATGGTTTAAAGATTTAAATCTAAGAAACTACGTAACTATTAAATGAAAACATTGGGGAAATGCTTTAGGACATTGGTCTGGGCAAGGACTTCTTTTTTTTGTGTGTGTGTGTGTGTGTGGAGACCGAGTCTCACTCTATCACCCTTGGTGGAGTCACAGCTCACAGCAACCTCCAGCTCTTGGGCTTAAATGATTCTCCTGCCTCAGCCTCCCGAGTAGCTGGAACTACAGGTGCCCGCCACAGCGCCTGGCTAATTTTTTATGCAGTTTGGCCGGGGCCGGGTTTGAACCCCCAGCCCTTGGTATATGGGGTCAGCGCCCTACTCGCTGAGCCACAGGCGCCACCCTAGGACTTGTTAAGTAATACCCTCAAAGCACAGACAACAAAAGCGAAGTTGGACAGATCCAGAGCCAAAAATCTTCCAGGTGGCACCTGTGGCTCATCAAGTAGGACGTCGGCCCCATATACCGAAGGTAGCTGGTTCAAACCCGGCCTCGGCTGAACTGCAAACAGAAAAATAGCTGGGTGTTGTGGTGGGCGCCTGTAGTCGCAGCTACTCGGGAGGCTGAGGCAAGAGAATCGCCTAAGCCCAGGAGTTGGAGGTTGCTGTAAGCTGTGACGCTACAGCACTCTACCAAGGGTGATAAAATGAGAATCTGTCTCTACAAAAATAAAATAAAAATCTTCCACACAGCAAAGGACACAATCAATGAAATGAAGAGACAACCCACAAAATGGGAGAAAATATTTGCAAACTATCCATCTGACAAGGGATTAATAATCAGAATACATGGCTCAGCGCCTGTGGCTCAGCGGGCTAAGGTGCCAGCCATGTAAACCTGAGCTGGCGGGTTCAAATCCAGCCTGGGCCCGCCAAACAACAATGACGGCTGCAACCCAAACAAAAATAGCCGGGCATTGTGGCGGGCGCCTGTAGTCCCAGCTACTTGGGAGGCAGAGGCAGG
>CAUYON010166587.1:0-12443 GCA_963573935.1 Arctocebus calabarensis
CTGTGGCATCACAGCTCATAGCAACCTCCAGTTCCTGGGCTCAAGCAATTCTCTTGCCTCCGCCTCCCAAGTAGCTGGGATTACAGGCACCCACTGCAACACCTGGCCATTTTTTGGTTGCAGCCGTCATTGTTGTTTGGCGGGCCCGGGCTGGATTTGAACCTGCCAGCTCAGGTATACGTGGCTGGCGCCTTAGCCTGTTGAGCCACAGGCGCCAAGCCAGAAAATTTTTTAATTGAAGAGTTCTAGTTAGTAAATGTAGAAGGAATGATGGGATTAGACAATCATCATTTTATACTCCTAAAGAAATCATGGGTCTAGGCCCGCAGTTCTCACACTTTACCAAGAAACATCTGAACATCTTGTTTAAAATACAGATTGTGGTAGGTGCCTGTGGCTCATGGGGTAGGGCGCCGGCCCCATATACCGTGGGTGGCGGGTTCGAGCCTGGCCCCATCCAAACTGCAATAAAAAAATAGCCAGGTGTTATGGTGGACGCCTATAGTCCCAGCTACTCAGGGGGCTGAGGCAAGAGAATTGCCTAAGTCCAGGAGTTGGAGGTTGCTATGAGGTGTGATGTCACGGCACTCTACCAAGGGCAATAAAGTGAGACCCTGTCTCTAAAAAAAAAACAGATTGCAACTCTCTTCTCAAACTTCCTAATTGATTAGATCAGCAGTGGGGCATAATTTGCATTTTTAACAAGCCTCCAAGTGATGCTGATGCTGCAAGATTGGGGTCTCCACTTTAAGAATTACTGATACAGGGTGTCGCCTATGGCTCAAAGGATAGGGAACCAGCCCCATATACCGGAGGTGGTGGGTTCAAACCCCGCACCCAAAAACTGCAAAAGAAAAAAAAAAAGAATTACTGATGTAGGCATCAAAGATCTTGAAATAAGGCTTGGCGCCTGTAGCTCAAGTGTCTAAGGCGCCAGCCACATACACTGGAGCTGGTGGTTTCGAAACCAGCCCAGGCCTGCCAAACAACAATGATGGCTGTAACCAAAAAACAGCCAGACGTTGTGGTGGGTGCCTATAGTACCAGCTACTTGGAAGGCTGAGACAAGAGAATTGCTTAACCTCAGGAGTTAGAGGCTCCTGTGAGCTGTGATGTCACAGCACTCTACCCAGGGCAGCTTGAGGCTCTGTCTCAAAAAAAAAAAAAGCTCTTGAAACGATAACATGAACTATTGATGACTGCTGATGGGGAACTTTATATTTATTTATTTATTTATTTTTTTAATAATTTTATTGAATCATAATAGAACTTTATATTTAGACTGACATCATCTCTATCTATTGGCAAATTTTTGTTAGGCTGAGTTCTCTAGAACTTTGCTATGCAAATATGGGCCCCTAACCAGCAATATTGACATCACCTGTGAGCCAGTACAGACATGTATCTCAGGCCCTACCCAGCTTACTGAATCAGAATTTGTATTTTAACCAGGTCCTCAGATGATTTTTATGCACATTAATGTTTCAGAAGCACTACTCTAGAAAACAGTTTGCGGCAAAGTGATGAGACACTAATTAGGGTGTGCAGTGCAAGACAGCAGCAGCAGAAGCGAGGGGGGAAAGGAAAGTGAAGCGGGGAAGGAGTGAAAGCAAAAATAATGGGCTTGCACCGAGGTGCCCTTACAGCTACAAAATATAGCTGAGTTGCTTGGTCATGTGTGCGGATTGTCTCTACAGAGGCTGTGGAACTATTGTCCCTCAAAACCGGCCTGTTGTGGGGAGAAAGAGTAAGGAATTTATCTGCAGCCAGAGCTTTCCCGCCCCGTTTGGGTTGAATCAGAGTGAGAGAGTTTCTCTCCCTGCCCCTCTCCATGCAGTGGGCCTGGTGGGAGCCATGCAGAAGTCTGGGCCTCACTCCCAGAGATTCTGGGACAACCAGTGGCATTAGGAGATGAGGGGGCAGTTCTCTTGGTTGAATAGTTGAAGTTTGGCAGCAGGAAGGGTTAAAAGGCTCCAAGAAAGCACTTGATTGAATTCTGTACAATCTCAGTATAACTTAAGAGTAGAACAAAGAAATATTATGTGCCTCCTGTGGAGTTGCAATAGGGACTATGTAGTGCTTATTTTCTATGACGGCCCAATTTAAAAAAATAACAAAAAACCCTATAAATTTAATCAGTCTTACAGATGAGTAGTTCTCAAATTTGTCTGCACATTGGAATGACTTTGGGAGCTTTTAAACCCAGATACTCAGTCCAGACACTGGCTATTAGATGACTATAAGAAGCTAATTTTGTGAAATGAAGCGGCATCATGGTGATTATGCTTTTTAAAAAACACTCATCGCTTAGAGATGCATACTGAAGTAAAGGATAAAATAATAATGAAACATCTGGGTTTTGCTTTAAAATATTATGGCACGGCTAGGCGCCTGTGGCTCAGCGGGCTAAGGCGCCAGCCACGTACACCTGAGCTGGCGGGTTCAAATCCAGCCCGGGCCCGCCAAACAACAATGATGGTAGCAACCAAAAAACGGCCGGGCGTTGTGGCAAGCACCTGTGGTCCCAGCTACTTGGGAGGCGGAGGCAAGAGACTGGCTTGAGCCCAGGAATTGGAGGTTGCTGTGAGCTGTGATGCCACGGCACTCTATCCAGGGTGACAGCTTGAGGCTCTGTCTCAAAAAAAAAAAAAAAAATATTGTGACATTAAAAAAAGTAAAGAATAGGCTCGGCACTCATGGCACAGTGGTTACGGTGCCAGCCACATGCTCTGAGGCTGACAGGTTCGAGTCCAGCCCAAGCCTGTGAAACAACAGTGACAACCGCAACAAGAAAATAGCCGGGCGTTGTGGCAGGCACCTGTGGTCCCAGCTACTCGGGAGGCTGAGGCAAGAGAATTGCCTAAGCCCAAGAGCTGGAGGTTGCTGTGAGCTAGAGTGATAAAGTAAGACTCTGTCTCAAAAAAAAAGTAAAGAATAGGTAAAATTGGTTTTGAGTTAATTATTATTTAAGCTGGATGTTGGGCACATGGGAGGATTATCATATGTTTTACACCAAAGTGAAACAGACAAAATTCCCCAGTTTCCATGATGTGAAAGAAAATAAATTCTTGGATTCTATTCTCAAGCTTTCTTTCAGTCCTAAACACAGTTATACAATGAGATACTAAAGGGACAGTATATTATCATTGCGATAAGGGGGTTGATTATTGAAGTCAGGATGAACTAAGAGCACAATTTTTTTTTTTTTTTTATGAGACAGAGCCTCAAGCTGTCACCCTTGATAGAGTGCTGTGGCATCACAGCTCACAGCAACCTCCAAGTCCTGGGCTCAAGCAAGTCTCTTGCCTCTGCCTCCCAAGTACCTGGGACTACAGGCACCCGCCACAATGCCCGGCCATTTTTTGGTTGGAGCCGTCATTGTTGTTTGACCGGCCTGGGCTGGATTTGAACCTGCCAGCTCAGGTGTACGTGGCTGGCACCTTAGCCCATTGAGCCACAGGCGCTGAGCCAAGAGCACATTTTTTTAAGCTTATCTCATTTTCTTTCTAAGTAGAATTTCCAGACACATCAGGAAAATAGAACTGTAAAGATAATTTTATAAATATTATCTTAGAAATAAAGTTTTTAGGTTGGATGATGACAACGCAATTGTCATTGATTACAAGTATGAAGTCAGTTGATAAGTTTTAGTTTGCAGGAAGGACTGGTGAGTTGCAGGATCTTGTTCAGAGCTCATTCAATGTTCTTATAAGTAATTTAGATGATAGCTTAGGAATGATGTTTTAGAATCTACATATTACATAAATCCATAAGGAATGACTAATGTTTTAAAAAGAGAAAATCAAGATGTAAGTAGATCTCTACAGGCTTGAATGATAGACTCAAACCTGGGCGGAATTAAATAAGGATAATTGTTAAATTCTGCCTTATGGTTTAGAAATAGGTTATACAAGTTTAGGTTGGGGAACATCTTGGTCATAGCTATTTAAGTGAAAAGAGGTAAAAAAAATGTTTTGCTAACTATAAACTAAGTATAAGCTACCATTGTGTGATAACAGAAGCACAATGTCATCTTTAGATGAATTAATACAAAGAATGTCCAGCTTAATAGGGATGTATTTTGGTCAGTTCTAGTGTGTTTGCGGTTACTTAGCAATTCAAAGTATTATTAGCCCTGATGTTCTCATATAATGTTACGACTGTACTAATGGGCATCTACATGTACACAGATACATTTCTATTTGAGTCTTTGTTATCACTGGGAAATATATTCATAGTGACCATTTCCCGCTTAGAGATATAGTACTTTAGTTTGTTTTGTTTTTGAGAGAGTCTCACTTTGTCACCCTGGGTAGTGTGCTGTGACATTAGCGCTCACAGCAACCTCAAACTCCTGGGCTGAAGTCATCCTTCTGCCTTAGCCAACCGAGTAGCTATGACTATAGGCACCCACCAATATGTCCAGCCAGTTTTTCTATTTTTAATAGAGATGAGGTCTTGCTCTTGTCCAGGCTGGTCTCAAACAACTGAGCAATCCACTTGCTTCAGCCTCCCAGAGTACTAGGATTACACATGTGAGTCATATACCATGCCCAGCTAGTACTTACAGTTTTGATTACTCCATAGAACATTGCCAAGCAGTTTAATATCCACACATCTGTTTTCGTACAGAATACTGCATCAGCATTTATTTAATGGGAAGATCTCTTCTTCTAAGGCTTACTATCTCTACACATGAGTAACTGATGGAAGGATTTACTTTCATCCTTCAAATTCAGGGGCATTTGCTGGCCACTTCAGGATATTCTGGTTATTGTTTTATTACGCTGGAGGTGTAGGTGATTCCCCACAAAGTCCCCATTTTGAAATTGTACAGCATTCTCAAGATTAGGGCTGACGCTGGTAATTTATAACATTTTGTGGTTTGCACACAAACGTGTAATTCACTCAAAAGAGTTCTATTTGTTAAGATTCATCTGTTGATATAAAGTCAATTTTCAGCTTACTTTGCATGTTAGCATTGCATTTTAAAAGAAAGTATTTTGGTAGACTAAGACATTTTGTGATTATTTCTGAAATTTGTGTAAGTTCTTAGTTATTAAAGATTATAGAGTTTATGATCAGATTTAAAAAATACTAATGCTTATTTGTTTAAACTTTTTTTTCCATTTTCAGGGAATCTGGGAAAAATTGCAAAGTCTGTACCTTTAGTAAGGATGGGACCTTGTTTGCCTGGGGCAATGGAGAAAAGTTAGTGTTCATTTATATAAAATTATATTTTATGTTGGCCATGAATATAAACATAATTGGCATTATTTGAATAATACATATTTAAATATCATTAAAGTTCCTTTTTAGTACATCATTAAAGTCCATGGTATCGCCATACCATGACAGTAAAGGATGGAATTTAATAATGTTAAATTACATATAACACCTTCAAAGTTGTTTATTTTTATGTATGCCGTGATTTGTTTGAATTATGTACTTACAATTGAAAATTAACATATAAAAAACATAATTAATTTAATATTAAGGAAGCTGAGGTGTGTTTTAAATAGTGCTCTAAGCTACTGGTTAGGGTTTCTTAAGTTCTGCATTAACCCTGAGAAAATTGTCTCTGTTTATCTTAGATTTAGTACTTTTTATCTTAACTGTTAAATTAGTAGCAACAGTTTGCAGTTATTACTCTGAATCTTATTGTACATAAAGGAATGTTTATTGTAATCTACATTATACAAAATTATCAGATTATAAAAAATAATAGTCTTGGAAAAAATAAGTATTTTGATTAAATGCTCATATTTTACTAAGAAAACAAGTTTTTTTAAATTTTCAAAGATTTACTGTGACATTTCATTTCACAGACCAAGAAAATGTTGAAATATCTGTTGCTTGGTTTAAAGTTATATTGTTTTTAACCACATATAATTCTGCTAGGTTTTATAAAAGAGAGAAAAAGTATGCAATAGTTTGAAAAGTATATTTTAAATGTTGTTCTTGACAGTGGTACTATATCCTGAAGTCTTTTGACTGTCAGGCGAGATTGGATTAAACATATGGTTTTTTAAAATTATCTACCACAGCAAATCTTTTTTGAATTAGTTAATTCACCTTACATGAACAGCTGGCTTTTAAAATTTAAAAAAATTTTTTTTAATTATTATTTTAAGTTATCCCAGCCTTAAAGATAGTATATCTTGTTTCTTTTAGTGTAATCTATTTTGGGTATTTAAGTTTTATTTTTAATCTATATTTTAATTTATCCTATTTTGAGTAATAAGTCAATAAATATTCCATACTACTTTTCAGTATCTATTTTTTTTTTTTTGGAAGTATCCTTTATTCTGCTAGCTTAAGAATTTGTTGAATAAGTCTGTTTTTACCTTGGCAGTTATTGTTAATACTTAATGTTTCCACTTATTCTTCTTTTGGGTTCAACTCTAAATCCTTTTTAACATGTTCCCATATGTTATGTTCATTATTTTATTTATTTATTTATTTATTTTTTGAGACAGAGTCTCACTGTGTCACCCTCGGTAGAGTGCCGTGACGTCACAGCTCACAGCAACCTCAAACACTTGGGCTTAAGCGATTCTCTTGCCTCCGCCTCCTGAGTAGCTGGGACTACAAGTACCCGCCACAACACCTGGCTATTTTTTTTGTTATTGTAGTTGTCGTGGTTTACCAGCCCTGGGCCTGGTTCAAACCCGCCAGCTCTGGTGTATGTGACTGGTGCCCTAGCCACTGAACTATGGGTGCCAAGCCATCGTTGTTTTAGTAGATATATTCTATACCAGTTTCTAGTATTTATTTCCTTAAAGTACTGTAGCCATAATGGTATGTACTGTTCTAGGTGTACACTATATCTGGAATCAGATGTAGGGTATTGATTGTGGGCTTTGTTCAGTTTCTGGGTAAGTTAGAAACTGTAACTGATTTTTCCTTAAATAGGTTTTTTTTTTTTTTTGAGACAGAGTCTCTGTAACCCTGGGTAGAGTGCCATGGCATCGCTCATAGCAACCTCAAAGTCTTGAGCTCAAGCAATCCTCTTGCCTCATTCTCCCAAGTATCCTGTACTACAGGTTGCCGCCACAGTGCCCAGCTAGTTTTTCTATTTTTATTAGAGACAGGGTCTTTCTCTTGCTCAGCCTTATCTCAAACTCCTGAGCTCTAGGATCCACCTGCCTCAGCTCTCAAAGTCCTAGGATTATAGGAATATAGACAAGAGTTTTAACTTTGTCATCCTCGGTAGAGTGTCCTGGTGTCAAAGCTCACAGCAACCTCCAGCTCTTGGGCTTAGCCGTTCTCTTGCCTCAGCCTCTGGAGTAGCTGGGACTACAGGCACCTGCCACAACCACTGGCTATTTTTTTTTTTTTTTTTGCAATTTGGCTGGGCCTGGGCTCAAACTCACCACCCTCGGTATATGGGGTTGGCACACTACTCACTGAGCCACAGGCACCACCCATCATTAAGTATTTTTTAAAGAAATAAACATCCTTCATTTAACCAAGATTTAAAAGTTATCAACAATGAGATAACTGGTTGTGCTGGCTTAGTTCTATAATCCTAGCACTCTAGGAGCTGAGGCAGGTGCATCCTTGAGCTCAGGAGTTAGAGATTAGCCTGAGCAAGAGAAAACCCTGTTTCTACTAAAAAGCAAGAAAGCTGCTTGCAATTCTAAAATATGATAGGTTCAGTAGGTTGTAAAAAGTTACATAGGAGTGTCTTTAAACAATGGGCAGTGGTCTTTTATTTCTACCAGTTGTTGCTTATCCTAACTTTGGTATCTTCCTCAAACTTGAGTAAAACAAAATTAATTTCAGCAATTTCTGGAATAAAATGGAGTATAATTATTATGGGGTTCTTTTTGCCCTAAAAGCTTGGCTCTGGCATTTATCATATTATGAACTTGGGCAAATCATCAGATCCTTTGATTTTCTGAGCCAAATTTAACCATTTGACAGAGATGATGGTTACATATAAGGCAGTTGTGAGGATTAAATGAGAAAATGTACATAAAGTAGGTAAATCACTACCTAGTACTTAGAAAACATCCCCAAACGGAAGTGCTTTTATTGCGGTTACAGGCATTTTTGTCATTATTGTGCTATAATAGTTCTTAGTCATGTCCTTTGGAGACTGCTTTTGAGATTTTAATAGACATCAAAAGCTGCTTTACTGTTCTCCCTAGCTCCTACAACTTCTGTTTATTCAAATTTAAAAATACACTTTCACTATTCTTTCTAGCACCTCTGTCTTCCCTTTGGTGTGCTATATCCCAGCCTCTCTGGGGGTTAGCTTTGTGTTTGTTTAAAGGCACTGTCATTTCCTTTGTAGCTGAAGGTAGAATCCTCCATGTGTCTTTCTGTTAATTCTATTTTATTTCTCAACACTAACCTTATACAGGAAACTTTTTATAAAATGTACTATTCTTCAGTTAAGGTATTTCCTGGATATATTCTAGCACTTACTGAAAATTGGGTTTAATGGGGAAAAATGAACATTTAAAGTGATCAGTATTTGAAAAGAAGTATGAATGTGTTGGTTAGTGCTGGCCATTATAAACCAATATTTCATTGCTGAAGTAATTTTTTTTAAAACCAGAGTAAATATTATCAGTGTCACTAACAAGGGACTACTGCACTCCTTCGACCTCCCAAAGGCAGTTTGCCTTGAATTCTCACCAAAAAACACTATCCTGGCAACGTGGCAGCCTTATACTAGTAAGTATTTTCCCATTGTAAGAATATTCTGACAGGACTAATTAAATTTAGTGGGGGGGGGGAAAGGAGAAAGCTTATAACCTTATAAGAAATAATTAGTCTTTATGATAGTAAATAGTATTTGTGAATATTTATAATCAAGAGCAAATCTTGTACTTTGTAAATACAGTATACTGGAAAATGATTTCAGGGTATTTAGTAGGCTAATGAAAAAAATCCGTTATGAGATAGTGGAAAAGAAAAAGCTAAAGGGAAAATTTACAAAGTCAATAACTGCTGGATAGAGGAGATCTCAAAGATTAAGAATAATAATTACTTCTAAAGTCAAAACATTTTAAATGATCATTATAAGTGAAAGGAAGTACAAGAGACACATCTAAGAAGTGTGTATGGGGTAAAAAGAGTAGGAAATGGTATATCATTCTCTATCACATTCTAAGATCTAAAGATAATATATGAACATTTTATATAGCTGTGCTTCATCATTGAGAAATTAAAATCTTGGAAACTGGTATAGGGTCTTATTTTAAGAGACATTTTCTAGTAGTGTTGATATCATTGAATAAGTAAATGATATTAGGGTTAAGTTATAAATCTCCCGGGTTTTGTTAATTCAAGAGACATGGACTTTAATGTATCTTATTTTTCCAAGTAAACAAAAGGAAATCGAGACTCATGAGTGGTAACTGTATGAATTAATCCATTTGACAAAAATTTTCTGGCAAACTCAAGAAATCTCTTAAATATTCTCAAAATATGAGGTAATTAACTCATTTCAGAGATACTGTGTTTTTACTTAAATCGCTGTCGTCATGGCTTTTAGAATGGATGATTAGCTCTGTAGTTAAGGCTAGAGAGAAAAGTTGATTTAAGGCAACTCTTTTACTTGATCTTTATAATCTCATTCAAGTTTTTTCTAAGCATGAAATTGTTTTTACTGCAGCTTCTAAAGATGGCACAGCTGGGACACCCAACCTACAACTTTATGATGTGAAAACTGGGACTTGTTTGAAATCTTTCATCCAGAAAAAAATGCAAAATTGGTAAATAGATGCTTTAAATTACTGTTTATTTACACAATATTTTTAATATCACTGTATAGTATTTGTTTTTCTGGTATTAATCTTAAAAATAACTTATTAGACCAAAATCGATTTTTAAGGATTTTCATATGTAAGAAGATAACAGAGTTAAAACTTGATCTTTCTTTTGTTTAGTATTTAAACAAAAAGGAACAATATTTTTCTATTATGCTGACTATAACTGTTAGTCACTGATTTGATATATTTATAGTTACTTTTCCTTAAAGAGTAAGCAATATCACAAATGTTAACGTGTTAATGTGATGTTACATTTTGTCTAAATTCTTGTTTTTAAAGACTCTTTATTTCTGACATAGGTGTCCATCCTGGTCAGAAGATGAAACTCTGTGTGCCCGAAATGTTAACAATGAAGTTCACTTCTTTGAAAACAACAATTTTAGTATGGAAATATTTATGAAATAATTTTATTATTTACTATAATTGTGTACAGTATTCATTACCTTTTGTGGTATATAAAGTTCTCTTAAATATTGTTAATTTATTAATCAGTAATTACTGTTTTATTGGTATGCGTAACTATAAGTCTAAATCCAGTGAAAATCTGTAACACAAAGGTTTTCTTTTACAGTAACTTTTTATTATTTGTTAATTGCTGTTAAATTAAGCCATTTGAATACCTCTTGTTGAGTTTAATTGCTTTTGAGATTCCATGACACAAAAATTTTTAAATGTTTTATTGTGTAAAATTTCAGACCGGCTATTAGATACCTAGATCCCATGACCATTATCACATGGCTAGTCCTATCTTAGCCATACATCTATCCAACTACCGTTTCTCTTACTAAGCTAAACCAAATCCCAGACATCATATAATTACACATAAAATTTTAAAAACTTCATATATATCTCTGAAGATTGGGGCACTTAATTTTTTAAAGTTAGCCACAAAACCATTATCACATATCATTAAATATTTAGTGATGGCCAGGTGCAGTGGCTCACACCTGTAATCCTAGCGCTCTGGGAAGCCAAGGCGGGTGGATTGCTTGAGCTCCCGAGTTCAAGACCAGCTTGAGCAAAATCGAGACCCCCACCCACCTCTACTAAAAATAGAAAAACTAAGGCAAGGAGAATCACTTGAGCCTGAGTTGGAGGTTGCTGTGAGCTATGATGGCATAGCATTCTACCATGGGCAGCAGCTTGAGACTCTGTCTCAGAAAATAAACAAACAAATAAATAAATATTTAATCAATGTTCAAAGTTTTAATAATTGTCAATGTTATATATTTTTTTAAACTTAGGATCCAAATCAAGTACTGTATGTTGCAGTTGATTTATATATCTTTTTTTTTCAAATCTCTTTATTTCCCTGGTAATTTTTTAAGAAATAAGATTGTGCTTGTCGTATATATTTTCTCATAGTTTGAATTTTTGTGCCCCCTGGCGTAATTTAACATCTGTTTCTTGTAAATTGCTAGTTGGATGTAGAGTTGGCCAGCTTTAGGCTTTTCATTTTTTGATGGTGGGGGCAAGACTAAGGTTGTGGTCAATTCTTTTATCAAGAAGTACATCATGTCTGGTTATCTTTAGTCTTATACGGTTAGCTGACATTAATGTTCCATGCCTAGATGCATTATTTCTTCAGTGGTTGCAGTTTGGTAATATTGTAATTTTTACTCCCTCTCTTCTTATTTACTAGCTATACTATTTTCTTCTTTTTTTTTTTTCTCTTTTGTAACTTTAATGGAAGCATTGCTATTCTTTTTTTTTTAACTCTTATAAGCACCACATTTTACTATCTAAGTCAATTTGGGGGGAAAGAAACACCATGAAGAACTTCCCTCCAGAACAAAACAATGATGTTCATTCCTCCAAAACATCCAAATTGAAAGTCTACCAAAAAAAAAAAAAAAAAACACACACACACAGAAATAAAAACAAAAATCACATCCTAGGGGCTCAGTGCATTTAGCAGTCTTTGCTGTGCTGTCTAACTGTCCTTCGGCTGACTTTCAAAAAAATAATACCCTAGCTCATCAAAATATACATTTTTGATTTGATTTTTTAAATTAAAAATAATAATTAAAGAAAGAGTAAGGGATTCTCAATCAATTGCCTGACTTGTTTCGGTGTCTTGTACAGCATATGGAGGTCAGGAAGGCTATTTGAAGCACACATGATTAGGGATATTCATCTTCAAAGTTTAGCTTTCTTCCAAACAGTGTAAAATACCCACAATTCCAAATATGAAGGGACACAAACGATCTCCTTTGAGAATTCCACAGGACAATACAGGCGCCCAAGCTGTTCTTCATAGAGCGACAGAGCTTCTGTCAGATTGACACAGTTCCCCTGTGTAAAATATTTCCCATCCTGTTTCAATACTTTCATTGAGAGGTCAAGAATCAGTCTGAGAAACTCCGATGTGGAATCTTCTTCCGGAGATGTGGAGATTGGAACAGCCGTCAAATCATTAATCACGTAATCAAACTCTTTCCCTTCTTCGGCTTACCTCTTAAGTACTGGAATACAGTTTTCTATTAGAACCTGATAGCAGTCTCCTTTAAGATCATCTAAGACATCACCACACGTTTTCCGCATATATTTCTTACATCCATCTATCGCCATTTGGTCATTCTCTACCATGGTGACCATCTTTGGTTTCAGTTTGACTATTTCACATAAAATGCCCCATTTCCGCCTCCTAAGATC
>CAUYON010166589.1:0-33366 GCA_963573935.1 Arctocebus calabarensis
TTATGTGAGAATTAGTCACTATTTTCTTTTTTTTGTTTGTTTTCTTTCCCTGATACCCACCCCCATCTCTGTCTCCTCTCCCTTTCCCCCATGTCCCACCATGTCATTAATTGTCCTCATATCAAAGTTCCATTTATAGGATTCATGGGCTTCTCCATTCCTGTGATGTTTCACTAATAAAGTGTTTCATCTCCATCCAAGTTAGTACAAATGCCACGAAATCTCCAATTTTTTTGATGACTGATTAATATTCCATGATATACATATACCACAGCTTACCAATCCATTCCTGGGTTGAGAGACATTTAGACTGTTTCCACATTTTAGCGATTGTAAATTGGGCTGCAATAATAGCCTAGTACAAGTGTTTTAATAATAAAAGGTTTTTTTGTTTTTTTTTTTTTTCCTTCTGGATAGATGCCCAGTAATGGGATTGCAGGAACAAACAGGAGGTCTAGGTTCAGTTCTTTGAGGTTTGTCCATACTTCCTTTAAAAAAAAAAAAAAAAGGTAACACTATATATATTTTTTTTTAACAGAGCCTCAAGTTGTCACCCTTGGTAGAGTGCCATGACACAACAGGTCACATCAACCTACAACTCCTGGTCTCAAGCAATTCTCCTCCCTTCACATCACAAGTAGCTAGCACTACTGGTGCATGCCACAATTCATGGTTTTCTTTGTTGCAGTTTGAACAGGACTGGGTTCAAACCCAATACTCTTGTTGTATGTGGTCCATGCCCTACCCAATGAGCTACCTCCCATTGGATGCTATTTCAAGGACCTCTATTCACAACTACCCCCAAACAGCCATTTAAGATAAGCTTATAAATTTCCTATACCTGGATCCAGGCTCAATTTGGTCATTCTTTCACAGGTCTTAAACATGTCTAAGTTGCTTGAACCATCAAGGTAATTCTGATCTTTTTAGGTGATGAAAATTTTTGTTGGTTGGTTTGTTGGTTTGTTGTGCATGGGTGTGTGTATGTGTCTTTTGAGATATGGATTATCTATGTGGCCCAGGCTAGTCTATCATGGCCCCAGCCTAGATCATAACGATCTCAAACTCCATGATTCAGGCAATTCTCCTGCCTGAGACTCCCATGTGGCTAGGAATGCAAATACCTGTCACAATGTCTATATAATTTTTCACTTTTCAGTAGAGACAGGGTCTGAAAGTTGTTCAGCCCATTCTCAGCAGCTCCTTATTCAAGAACTCCCCTCATCTCAGAATGCCAGAGGGCTAGGAATATAGATGTGAGCCACAGAGTTTTTCTCTTTCTTTATTAACTTCCCTCCCTCTCTCCACCCCTCCCTCACTTTATACTTCTTTCATCCAGATCTCTATCTCTCATTAGCTTACTTTTTCCATTCCTTTATTTTCTTCATCACTTTCTTTGTTCTATTGTTCTCTTCTACAACTTAAGGAAAACTTCTGTAGTAACAAACAAAGAAACTATACAAGTGGTTCCTGAATGTGTAGTCTTGAACTCTATACTTAAAATGGGTGAATTATGATGTGTGTGAATTATATATGAATAGAATGTGGTTTTTTTTGATCCATGGGCTGTAATCTCTGAGGAAAATAGTTAATAACTTTCATAAAAATGTAAACATGGATGAGCACCATAGTTCACACCTATGATCCCAGTAATTTCAGAGGCCAAGGAAGGAAGATCATTGGAAGTTAAGGTTTTTCAGACCAGACTGTATAACATAGGGAGCCCCAACTTGTCCAGGAAATAAGTGCAAATTTTCCTCAGCAGTATTATCATGGGCCTGCAGTCTCTGCTACTGAAAAGGAAATTGTCTGGCAGGTCACTTCAGGACAGAACTTTGCATTTCCTTCAGCTATGATGGTGCCAATGCACTTTTTTTTTTTTTTGTAGAGACAAAATCAAACTTTATCGCTTTCAGTTGAGTGACATGGCATCACAAACCTCACAGAAACCTACAACTCCTGGGCTTAAGCGATTCTCTTGCTTCAGACTCTTATGTAGCTGGGAATATAGGAGCTTACCACAACACTTGGCTTTATTTTGGTTGTAGCTTGGCCACGGCTGAGTTTGAACCCACCACCCTCCTTATATGGGTTTGGCTCCATTCCCAATGAGAAACTGTCTCCATCCGATCAATGTATTTTTCTGGGGCAAAGGGGGAAACACTGTGTCAAATCTATAAGAGATATATTTTATAGGCGCAGGAAAAGTCCGGTAGCATACAAAATATTTTATACATGTATCCCTAATGGTATTTATTACTAGGCTTCCTAATCTATCTCAATATGGTTAATTCAACTAATACCACACACTGACTTAATAGAGTCAATAATAAAAATGACATGGTGAAAGGGTTTTGACAGATATGGCAACATATCTTGTTGATAAAAACTTTTCAAAATCTTAGATGAAAGGGAAAGTCTTCAGGACTACTAATGGTATTTACAGATGATTGGATACATATAACATGCTAAATGCACACAATGGAATATTTTTCAACAAGCAAAAGGAATAAAGTGCACATTTGTTGTTACAATAGGAATGAACCTTAAAATCCTTAAGAAAAGGGAAAACGAGGGGAAGATGCAAGATGGCTGTGTGGAGCCAGCTTTCTACAGAGGCTCCTGTCCAGAAGGAGAACTAAATGACAGAAGTTTAGCAAGTAAGCCCATGGTTTGGAGCTGAGCCAACAGAGAAAGTAGAAGAGCACACATCTCCCCTGCTGAGGTGAGCTGCTACCCCAAGGAAAAAATCAATAGGCATAAAATGCATTGCCAAGTGGATAGGAGTCCCCTCCCCTATGAGAATGACTCACAGTATACTTTTTACAAACAAGTGATTGGAGTTCAGATTTCTAACTATTTTATCTCACAAGAGAGAACCTCTAAAAACCAGAACTGCTTCCTCAGATAGGACACAAGTGTGTGCCATGTTATTCTCTCACCAAGCATAAAACTGAACATAGACTCTACTCAAAAATATGAACTCTCAGCAATACCCTCCACTCTCACCCCAATGTCTAGAATCCTGTCCCATGTGGAGTCCTCCGGCCCTTGGTCATTTTTTTGAGAAGTATGGATGGGGCTTGGGCTATTCCATGTCAGTGCTGGTCCTGTGGAACGAGTGTGAAGTGGGGACTTCGTAATGAGGGAGCCATATGGGAGAGCCAGAAGAGGTTCCCCACGGCACAGTGCAGCAGCTTCAGTGGCGGGAACAATAGGGATTTCACCCCTGTGGATATTTTGGAGAGAAATACTTCCCCCTTCTCTTAGCAAGCACAGGGAGCAGTGCCTATACTCTGTTGGCAGCCACTGACAGAATAGATCTAAGATGGAAAAGCAGACCTCATGTGCAAAATGTATGCCTGTGGCACTACCTGACTGGGCAGGGCACAGTGGGGACAGAGAAAAAGGGTCAAATTGCAGCTTTTGTGAGCCCAAGATGCAACTGGCTCACAGGAGAACATAGTGGATACAAGAGGCATGGCAGCAGAGCCAGCCCAGGGAGGGGCAGAAACTGAAAGCTGTTTGTGAGCTCCAGCTATGTCTTCCCTAGTACAGAGAGCAGCAGAGCATGAGACAAGCCCCTTTAGAATTGGCACTGTGTCAGTGGCACAGGGCGGGGCTGATTCACAGTTTCTTTGAACTCAAACAGCATCTGGCCCTCAGAGAAAAATTGCTGGATATAAATGACAATTGTGCAAGAATATAAGTGATAGCAACAATAATCTGAGGCAGGGCTGGAACTGAGTTAAACTCCCCAGCTACCTTTAAGCACCCAAGGTTATCAGGGTTTAGCACCCAATGACAGCAGGTGACAGAGTGTGGTGGTCTTGCCGAGGAGACATAGATTTCCCTGTGAATCACACAGTCGACAACCCGTGGAGCATCTACTCATTGGAGGGAACTAGGTCACAGACCTGCCGCATGACTTGGTGTGACAGAAGTGCAAGTTGGGGAAGTAGGCATCAACCTTCCTGGAATAATTCATTTGCTGATTAGGCTTTTCTGACTCCACAGAGCACAAGAAAAATTCATACTCCTGTCATCAGATGCTTGATATCTATCTGCTATTGACATTTTGAACTCTATAACTTGAGATTATGTGCTGACTGTGACAATTGATTTGGAACTCCCATACTGGGCCAATAAACTGAGGACTATCCAAGGTTGTACAGTGGTTGTGTTGTAGTGGGAAGGTTTGATTTTCTTTTTTCCAGTTGTTGCCCATGGGGGGCAGGCTGTTGTAGTTGCTGGTATTTCTCCACTGCAGAAAATTCAACCAAGAGATGCTGATTCACTAGGATTGGGCAGAGACCAGATGAAAACAAGACAAAGGCACTTAGCCCCACCACGTCAAGCAGGTACCTTGTGTCTCAGGCTGCAATACTGGAAAGATCCTTGAAAATCTGTAGGGGGAAAGCTACAGTCACCACTCCCATCTCTTGGGCAAAGGGTGGGTTAACAACTACTCCAGGAGCCCCAAACTCAATTTCACTTTATCTGCTCATCTAGCCAAATGATGAAAATTAATCATGTTGTGGAATCAGTGGAAAAACTGTGGCAACATGAATCATCAGAGTAGATCAACTTCCTCAAGGAACAACAAGGTAAACACACCAGAAGATTCCATTCATAAACAAATGGCTGAGATGTCAGAAATCAAATTCGGAATTTTGAAGGCAAATAAGATTAACAGAATGGAGCCATAGTTGGAATTAGAAATTCAAGGGGCATTTCAAAAGTTGTCTCAAGAATTCAATGAATTCAAAGAGAAAGTCACCAAAGATTTTTGACCCTTTGAGAAAAGAACATGTAGCCATCAGAAATATGAGAATTGCAGTAGAATTCCTCAGTAACAGAATTGCACAGGCAGAAGAAAGGATTTATGACATAGAGGATAAAGCTATTGAATGCTCCCAAATGCTCAAATAGGTGGAGAAGTGGAGAGAAAAAATGGATAATTCTCTCAGAGAGCTCTGGGACAATTCAAAGAAAACTAATATTCACCGTATAGAAATTCCTGAAGTCAAATAGGTTGCTTTGAAAGGCTCAGATGGTCTATTTTAAGAGATAATCGAGGGGAACTTCCCAATGATAGGGAGAGATTCATAAATACCAATAGCAGACAGTTTCAGAACCCCAGAACTACTCAACGCATATAATACATCTCCCAGACATATTATAATTAACCTTGCCAAAGTTAATATGAAGGAGAAAATTCTGCAAGCAGACAGACATAAGAAAATAATAACCTACAAGTGGAAGAATATTAGAATGACTGCAGATCTCTCTGCTGAAAAATTTAAAGGTAGAAGAGGGTGGTAATTGATTTTTAACCTCCTAAAACAAAATTACTTTCAACCCAGGATCCTGCATCCAGCTAAACTGAGTTTCATTTATGATGGAGAAATTAAATACTTTAATAAAATTCACATGATGAATAAATTTGCTATAACTAAACAAGCTCTCCAGGATATTCTCAGACCTATCCTCCTTAATGACCAGCACAATCCTCTACCGCCAAGGTAAACTCACTCAGAAACTTTTGATCAAATTCCAACTTCTACTGTGGCAAAAGGTTTAAAAATATCCACTGGATACTCAAAAAATTGAACCCCTAAATGCTACCAGAGTTGTCAATATTCACAATTAATATGAATGGCTTAAAACTCAGGCCAGATTCCTGTTGTTACTGAGTTCCACTTTTATTCCATGATGGTCCAAGAAGATGCAAGGTGCATCTTAGAAGGGTACAGATGAAACTTACTAAATGTAGAATATAAATGTCGGAAAAGAAAAACTAAGAAAGTGCCACAAAGGCTATGTTAACCAGCTCGATTAATATATTTCAAATTGTATGTAAAACCAGAGCTTTGTACCCCATGATTGCATTAATGTCCACAGCTATGATTTAATTAAAAAAAGAAAAGACACCTCAGGCCAGTTTCGGAGCCTGTGGCTCAAACAGCTAAGGCCCAGGAAGGATTTGAACCTGCCATATACCTTACCTGGCAGGTTCGAATCCTGCCTGGACCCACCAAACAATAATGATGGCTGCAACTAAAAAATAGCCAGGCAATGTTGTAGGTGCCTGTAGTCTCAGCTACTTGGGAGGCAGAGGCAGGAGAATTACTTAAGCCCAGGAGTTGGAGGTTG
This sequence comes from Arctocebus calabarensis, assembly GCA_963573935.1. NCBI lineage: Eukaryota > Metazoa > Chordata > Mammalia > Primates > Lorisidae > Arctocebus > Arctocebus calabarensis. The sequence goes on from CAUYON010166589.1 coordinate 6,157, forward strand.
CCGTGAGCTCTGATGCCATATCACTCTACCCAGGGGACAGCTTGAGGCTCTGTCTCAAAAAAAAAAAAAAAAAACTCAGGCCAGATATCTACCGCGTATAAGCAACTCATATTGCCTTAAAATATAAATGAAGACTCAGGGTGAAAGGATGGTCACCTATAATTCAGGCAAATGGCAATCAGGAAAAAAAAGCAGGTATTACAATTTTATTTGCAGATACAATAGGCTTTAAACCAACAAAGGAAGGAAATATAAGGGTGGGCCCTTCATAATAGTAAAGGGGAAAAATCACAATGATGAGATTTCAATCATTAATATTTATGCTACCAACCAGAAATGACAACTTATAAGACAGACTCTAACAGACATGATAAAATTTATTTCTTCCAGAACCATAATAGTTGGAGATTTTAACACCCCTTTGGCAGTGTTGGATAGATCCTCCAATAAGAAACTAAGCAAAGGGTGGAGCACTGCTTCAGTGGGCATATCACTGACCCCATATACCAAGGGTGGCAGGTTCAAACATGGAACTGGCCAAATTGCAACAACAACAACAAAAATAGCCAGGCATTATGGCATGTGTCTGTAGTCCCATCTACATGGGAGTCTGAGGCAAGAGAATCACCTAACTCCAGGAGCTGGAGGTTGCTGTAAGCTGTATGACACTAAGGCAGTCTAACAAGTGTGATAAAATGAGACTCTTTGTCTAAAAATGAAAAAGAAAAAGAAAAAGGAAAAAAACTAAGTAAAGTAATAGGTATAGAATGAACATTTCTTAAACTGATAGACACCATCCATAGCAAACCCATTGCCAATAACATATACAATGGAGTTAAATAGAAATCCTTTTCACTCAGTTCAGGAAAAAGGCAATGTTGCCCATTGTCTCCACTGCTTTTTAACATTATAATGGAAGTCTTAACCATAGCGATCAGCCAAGAAATAGTGATCAATGGTATATATATATATAGTCAGAGGAGCTATAATATGCACCCTTTGCAGATGATATGATGGTATATCTGGAACAATCCAGGGATTCAACTACAAAACTTTTAGAAGTTATTGAGAATACAGCAGCATCTCAGGTTACAAAAATCAATACTCAAAAATCTGTAGCCTTTATATACACCAACAATAGTCAAGCTGGAAAAACATTCAAGGACTCTATTCCTTTCATAGTAGTGCCAAAGAAGATGAAATATTTGGGAGGTTACCTAACAAAGGACGCGATAGATCTCTATAAACAGAACTATGAAACTCTAGGTAAGAAATAGCTGAAGACATTAACAAATGGAAAAACCCACCATTGTCATGGCCGGGAAGAATCAACATTATTAAAATGTCCATGCTACCCAAAGCAATATACAGTTTTAATGCAATCCCTATTAAAACATCACTGTCATACGATAAAGACATCAAAAAATAATACTTCATTTTATAAGGAAATAGAAAAAGTCTTTGATAGTGAAGATATTACTCAGAAATAAGAACAAATCATGAGGAATAACCCTACCAGACCTCAGACTATGCTATAAATCGATAGTGATCAAAACAGCATCGTACTGGGCAGCTCCTGTGGCACAGCGAGTAGGGCGCCGGCCCCATATACCGAAGGTGGTGGGTTCAAGCCTGGCCTCGGCCGAACTGCAAAAAAACAAAAAAAAAATAGCCGGGTGCTGTGGCGGGCGCCTGTAGTTCCAGCTACTCGGGAGGCTGAGGCAAGAGAATCGCTTAAACCCAGGAGCTGGAGGTTGCTGTGAGCAGTGTGATGCCACGGCACTCTACCCAGGGCGATAAAGTGAGACTCTGTCTCTACAAAACAAACAAACAAAAAAAAGTGCTACTATATCTATTGGGGGAAATACCTGTGCTATTATTTTCATACTTTCTGAACTGTTAAGAACTGTGTTTTATTTTTATCCCTGTATTTTCTTAGTATACCATTTCAGGACAGATATGGCATTTTAAAATGTATCTTTAAGGAAATCAACATAATTAATATAGCATCATATTTTGGAAGGTTGGAGATTGTGGCATTATTCAGAATCATTTTTAAAATAATTCATCTACTTTTCACAGTTTTTTTTTTCTGCAGGATGACCTAAGGATTGAAGAAATTTATCACTCCCATTTGTGCTCAGTATTGATGTTTGGTTTCCCATGTTATAAAATCAGTGTTGAGTGCAAGTAAGTTATTCATAATACAGCTTCTAATGAAGTGTGGGCATGACTTGAATAATAAATGCCTTAGCCTTTTAATAAGGTTCATTTCGTGTTCATAATAGAATCCTGCATTGTTTCTATAATCCAGTGGAATTTTACCAAAGTCAAATTAAGACACATAAGAGCACATTCTTAAAGTACGATCCGTAATCCTTAGGAAATGACTGTAATTGATTTACAACAAACCAGCTGTACTGAGAACTCAGCAGCCCCAGGTGACTATAGCAGTTGTGCTTGAGTAAACCTGTGTGCACAACATGCTATTCTGGATTTTTTATTTGTCAGATTGTAAAATCCAAAGATAAAACACAAGGTTAATAGAGAACTTTTAGCAAAAACTACTGGGGAATGATTTTGCTTAGGTAAACACTTATTTAAACACATTCATAAAAATGTCAGACACGTTTAAAAATCACATAATCAATGGAAGCTATGAGGTGTTTCTGAAAAGAAAGATTCTTTTTTTGCCCTTTCCTTTTGTAGATTCTGCCTAGTTCATGCTTTTTTCTTTTTATACAATTCTGGCATATGCAATGTACTGTATCTGAAAATGATAAAGTGTGCCTTTCTGGCACAGTCTTGTCAATTACATGTGCCTTGTTTCATTAGCTACAGCTAATTATTAGCCATAGTGTTCTAGGCTATGAATTTAAATTGAGTAAAATGAATGGTCATTTTTTATGGTTTCTTTCTAGTCATTTCAAATTCATCAGACTATTTTTATTACATATGAAAATACTAAAAGTATAATAATCCAAATCTTTCACTGCCTTATTCGGTAACTGAATAAGTACGTGTATTAAAGGTGACAGAGATAGATGTCATTAACTCCATTTTTTTTGCTTGACAGCTTTTACCCACAACATATGTTCAGTGCTATCAGGGTGATTACAAGAACACAAACTAATCAGGTGGACAGATTCACAAACAGTGCCTAGAACACATGGTGGCCTCCCCGTGTTAACAAGGAATGTCTGAATCACTTGTAAACACGGTCAAATAATGTGAGGATTTGTCATTTTGATGGCTGGTTCTTAAAAGCACAGTTAAAATAATCTCCGGGACTGTGTACCTGCTAGACTAGAAAGGGAAACGCTGTGGCCTGACCTTATTTGTTATTGTATCATGGAAAGGGAGAAAAATTATGGGCTCTGTAATACTTCTAATATTGATTTAACCATCCATGTGTTTTACCTTTAAAGTAATTTTTGCTTGAGGTTTGTTCTTAAGGCTAAATTTCTTGAGGAGAATTAATAGCAGAAAGCTTTTTTGTTCTAACGTTTATTAATAATCCTCCACTTAGGAGAAAATGTTAACTAAATCTGATTGCAAGGAATATAGTTCAGGAGTTCTAATTCTAGAGTTATTTGATGACCTAATTTTACCAGGTTTGGAATTTACTTGAAAACTACCACTAGCCTCCCCTGTGGTTGCACATCTATGTGTATGTGGGTGAGTGTGTTCTTGTATTTTTATTTTTAATCTACCACATATTTTATATACATGTCACTGCATTAAGTCCCCTTGACAACTAATGGGAGAATGACTCTTCCCTTGCAAAGAAAATTAGAAAGGAAAAATAATAGCTAAATGTTGAAATAAATGAAATCATTTTGGAATCATGAGGAAAATGTCATTGGGAAAGAACTCAGAATTATAAAATATCTAAGCAAAGAGAGACATCAATAAACTAGAGAAGTCTGCAATGTGACATCCAAGTACAAACCCACTGATGTCAGCCTTCAAGTCTTAAAAAGGTGGAAATTTCTCTATTAAAGTTGGTATTTTTAGTTTTACCACTTTCTCTCACATTCTTCTCAGCTCCACTGAGTCCTCCTCCCTCAATCTGTTTATCATGCTCAAGGTCATATAACGTCACCTATCTTTCATTTTTCTTTGGAGTCAAACATAATTACAGGATCTTTAAATTGATCAGACCTAATATACCAGGAGGATTTCCCTATCTATATTAACCACAGTACAGATACACTGATGAAGTGTTCCACCAAGCTGAATTTGGGGCTCAGTTCCTACTAGTTTGTTTTTTTCCACATAAAACTGACTTTTAGGATCATTTCTTCAACAAAGACTATAATTAAGAACAACTTTTCTTTTAAAGTACTAAAATATCATACAGTTTGTTTAAATAGATGTGTTCTAAATGCTGAGTGCCAATGTTAAAAAGAATACGCATTTTGTTCTTTATGTGAAGCCATGTCAATACCCGAGACTTATAGCTAATCAGTGAAAACTGTCATAGGTAATCTTTACAGAAGTATGAAAAAGTCTTAGAAATTAGAATGATATAAGCAGAATAGCTTATCCAAAGTTCATAGTATTTGGCAATCCTTTCCAGATAAAACAGAATATTGTGCAAAAGTCTAGGCTTTGGAGACAGAGGAAGTTCGGGAATGTTGATTGTGTTACTTCTTAGATTTGTGAAGTTAGGCAACTGTGTAACTTTCATAAGCTTCAATTTTCTCATCAGAAAAACAGAGAGAGTAATGTCCACTACATGGAGTCATTAAGAAGATTAAAACAAAACTAATTTTGGTAAAGCATTTAGTGGAGTGGTGACACACAGTAAGTGCTTAGTAAGTGGGAACTATTATAGTTGTGTTACAAGACCCTTTGTCATTTCCATGTTCACCCTATAAATATTTATTAAAATGACAGAGAACGAGGCAACTCAACTCATGTTCTTTGATCTTAATTATCACCTCCTCAGTTCCTTCACTGAACCATCTTCATATGTGTGGGTGCTTCCCTCCATCTTTGCTTTTCTTAGTTCCCCCTTTTACACTTTTCAGATGTTTTAAATTGGTAATTTACTTCAATATATTCATTATAGAAATCTCTATGTCTTTTGTGCATCCTGATTTTCTTTTCTTTTTTTTTTTTCATTAAACCCGGAGGTCACTAATCACAGGCACTTAGCTCTTCAAAACATTAGCACATCAGTAGTAAAGGAGCGAGTTATCCCTGGGGATTTCATTCATTTCAAACACTGTTCATCACATCATTCTCTAGAAGTTACCCATTTAAATACACTATCATATGTTAAATAGGTTTGATATATTGTCTTGGGAAATGATAGCATTGCTTTCTCTTAACACATACAATATAACTAAGGCCTAACATTCATATTTTACAATGTCAATTTCTTTCCTATCTACAGGTAATATTTAAAGCCATAATAACTCTTTAGAAAGGCTAGTGCATTAGTGGTAGACAGATCATGTTAAAAATGTTTCTCGTACTTCTGAGCAAGGACAAGTCTAAATGAAAATATAAAATTTAACAGTTAAAAATTTAATGTAAACATTTCAAAGAATGAGATATCATAGAATCCTCTTTCTGTCAACAGGACAATTTTCAAGTTTTTATGTTTGAAATAAAGGTCACTTCTCAGGGCACTGATAATAAATGGATCGCATGGACAAACCATGTGATTTCAAAGCCTCGTCTAAATTACAGTCTCAAAATGTCACCTATCTTTCATCTTTCTTTGGTGTCAAACATAATTACAGGATCTTTAAATTGATCAGACCTAATATACCAGGAGGATTTCCTAATGTATATTAACCACGGTATAGATACACTGATGAAGTGTTTCACCAAATTCATTTGGAGCTCAGTTGCTACCAACCTATTCTTTTCCACATAAAACCAAGTTTCAGAATCATTCCTTCAATTAAGACTGTAATTAAGAACACCTTTTCTTTTGAAATACTAAAATAGCATGCATTTTGTTTAAATGAATGTGTTCCAAAAGCCAACTGCCAATATTAAAAAGAATACACATTTTGTTCTTTATGTGAGGTCGTGTTAATACCTGAGATTTATAGCTAATCAGTGCAAATTGTTATCATTTTTCAAAATTATAAGTCTAATTACCTAAATGCTTTTACATACAGTTACTAAAATGGCATGCCTGATTTTAAAGCTTGGGCCTTTTTGCATAATCATAACCAAAAAAGGTTTTTCATTATGACAAACAAAGAGAACTGATTCTCCATTTGTGAATAAAATGGAGCTGTTTTGTGTATATGTGTAAATATATAGACTTGTGTAGAAGATGGGGAACTGTAAATAAAAATGATAATACAAATGGAAAGAAGGTAAAATATTATGTAAGTACTATGTGTGTTACTTATTTACCCAATGTTTCCCCCAAGAGTTGGATGCTTGCTTTACCCTTGTATCTGCACCAAATTCCTCAATTTCACTAATCATTCGGATTTTTTATAATTAGAAGAAATATGGCACATGAGAAGCATAACTTAAAATTTCTGGTATGGTACAAACTGCTTTTACAGTTTTTATCTCTACATTACTCTAAATAGCCCTTCCAGGTACTTCATAAAGGTATTACCTGTGTTTTATAATCTGAGAAAATAGTAAAGTAGACTGTTTTTGTCAAGGTCATATAGCTAGAAAGGATTCTATAACATAAACCTGGTCAAGCATAACAGTCTTTTGTGATTTCCACTAAAATAAATTAAAAGATCATCATTCTACACATTAAAAGTGTGAGTAGTGTATATAATCATAAGAAACTTGATAGATACAGAGTATAGTTTCAAAATACTTTATTGGCTTGGCGCCAGTAAAACAGTGATTTCGGCGCCAGCCACATACACCAAGGCTGGTGGGTTCAAACCTGGCCTGGGCCTGGTAAACAATGACAACTGCAACATAAAATAGCTGGGCATAGTGACAGGTGCCAGTAGACCCTGCTACTTGGGAGGTTAAGGCAAGAGAATTGTTTGAGCCCAAGAGTTTGAGGTTGCTATGAGCTATGATGCCACAGCACTCCACCAAGGGTAACATACTGAGACTCTGTCTCAAAAAAAAAAAAAAATCTACTTTATCATGGAAAGGCCTTCCAGAGAAGGATAGCATACAAATAATTATTTGTAAAATAAACTTTAACCTCCAAAGTGAAAACATGGGTAAAGAATATATATAAGCAATTAATAAAAAGAGAAATATAAGTAAACTATTCTCATTAGAAAAATACCCAATTTCACAAAATAATCAAAGAAATGAAAATTTAAATAAAAGAACCAAGTGTTTAGAGGGAAACACACATTCCTTTATTGGACTGATTGCATTCAAATGGATAAGAACCTTAGAACAGGGCACTCTGACAATAATCTAAAGGAAATTTATAAAAACGCATAATTTTAATTCAGAAATTCAACTTAGAATTTATCCTAAGTAAACAATCATAGATAAGTAGCAAAAACTTGGGTTCAAATACGTCTTTAGTCTTGTTGTCAATCATGGCACAAAAATGAAAGAAGAAAAGAAAAAGAAACAATCCAAGGGTCCCAAAATAGAAGACTGGCCAATTCCAATTGGTTATTTAATGATATAGCATTACACATATCAAAATAATGTTATAGGAGAATAATTTATGCCATTCAAAACAAATGTGATATGTAGTTAAATTTTAAAAAAATAAAGAAGCAAGAAGAAGATTGAAATTATACATACAACACATTCCCACTTTGGAGGCAATATAGTGTTTTTTTGTAGTTTTTGGCCAAGGCTGGGTTTGAACCCGCCACCTCCTCTGAGCCACAGGCACCACCCTGGAGGCAATATAATTTTTCAGGTTAAAATCCACTCCTCTCTGGAGCCAGACAAATGAATTCCAGATTGGGCTCCATCATTTATTGGTTATGTAACTTTTAAGATGTTTCTTTAACCTTTCCAAAATTCAGTATCCTCCTCTATAAAATTAATTTAATAAACTTCTAAATTTTCAGGGCTTTCATAAATTTCGATGAAATAAATTACATATGGCTCTTAGTACAATACACGAATAGAGTAAGTGTCCAATAAATGTGAATCTTTGTCATAATTCTTATTACATAACATGTGCATTTTGTGCCATATTTTATGTTATGTGCATATAATAAACACATATTATATTAAACATATGTCTATGACCAAACATACACCAAAATTTTTAAAGAGACAATTTGTCAGTGGCGAGATTATGAATGGTCATTTTGTATATGGCTGGATTTTTCTTCAGTGAGTAAAACATAACTTTATAACAGGGAAAATTCAAATTGTGTACATCAGATTATTCTAGAAACTTTGGTAATAACATCAAAACCCTGAAATTCCAATGCCTTATTTCTGGCTTCTGCATAGTCTCTGTAGGTCGGGTGGCTCTCCAAGGAAGCCAAACAGGGATGCAAGTCTATTTATAGGATAAAGCAGCAATTTCCAGAACATGAACCTTCTAGATCTCCACAGAAGAGGAAGTGAGCTGGAAGATTCCCATAGACTTTCCACTGCCTCTGCCAAGAGGTGACACATGTCCCTTCCACTCCTAACCCATTAGTTTGAACTAGTCATTTGTCCCTCCCCATAGGCAACAAGACTGAAAAGTGGGGGCTAGAGGACATGAAAAATTAAATGTCTCTTCCAAAAAAGTGATAACTAAGAGAGAACTAAATACATTTTTACCCCAATCAGATGTTAATTTCATAAGTTCACTTACCAAGTTTCATTTCTTTAATCTAAGAGAGTACAAGTTACCGAAGTTCTCCAACTTCTTCCCTAGACAGACCTTCTATAACAGCAAGAAGTCAGGATCCCTGCGTTAAACCGGCACTCAGTAGAGACTATTCTAGGATGTGCCTTCCACTCACCTATAGTGTGACTCCAAAATTTAAGTCAATAAGCATCTGTGGAACCAATTATCTTGTTTGTGAAATAAGTGAGTCAAATAATATTTCCTCCTGTCCCAGGTGGCTGGAAACATACTGCCTTCTTAAATCACCATGTCCCTGTCATTTGGAAGTTTTGCTTTTAACTTCAGTTTATTTAAATAATCACATCTTTTCATTGGTAACATTAGTGCCATAAACCTGAATTAAATGCCATGTGATACTTCCTTTTGCAGTTTGCTCATGGAATTCCTGGTACAGTAAACCCAAACAAAGTTTAATGTGTTCACAGGATGAATTGCCATTCCATGCCAGTCTAGCGCTCTTCAGCAGGGCAAGCCTTTTTGAGCCTGTGTGTGGTAGGGAATGGGGTGAAATTTATACTCTTTAGTAGTTGATGCTAGCAACTGCCCTCTGATGTAAGTATGGTTGGACGATCTAAAGATAAAGGGATGAAATTTACCCAAGCTAGTAAGCAATCAAAGTGATTCTCAATCCAGAGCTTATGATATTTTTAAAAGTGTAGTAAAATTGGAGCCAAGAAGGAAGAACAATCTTATTGTTTCACAGTAACTGAAACAGAGAATTGGGAGCCCCCCTCAGCTGCTGTGGGAAAAGCCAGGCCATGTTCCTGCAGCATATATCTCACTCAGAAGAACCTAAGAGAACTGCTTTCTGGGATAACTACAAAGGGAAACTGCAACAGCGCCTGCTACTCTAGTTTATTGTATTTTTATGCAAATGAGTTCATTCAAAATATGCAGTATTATGCAATTGGAAGAGATTAGAACTTGTAGACAGAGTTTCCTAAGTCTGAATTGTGGCTTCATTACCAGATGACTAAATGCCCTTGGACACATCACTTAACATTTCTAAAGCTCATCGTCCTTATAGGAAAGTGTGACCAATAATATTTATAAATTCGTTTCATGGGGTGTGGATGTCATAGATTTTATGATCAGAAAAAATTGACAAGTAGATGAAAACTGGAAATACCACTTTGGATCCTGTGAGAGGCTCTGCAATACTGGTGACATCAGCAATCCCGGCCTGCTCTTCCATAGGATGAGATTGCTGAGAACAGGACATGGTTGATGGATATTGCTGTAGTTGTTGCCGCGCTCCAGCCTAGGAATGTGCTCTTAAGTTTCCAGAACTCAAGGACCTCTTCTTAAATCTATAGAAGAGACTACTGTGTACTGGGCATGTGGAAACTTTGACTTCAACCCTGGAAAGGAAATTGTACTAATGAGAACATTCAGACTTAAGTAATTTTTCCAAGGTCAAGCCCTGTATCTGATGCTTAGAAAGGCTGAATATTCTTGACATCTGTGTCTTTGAGCCTGTTTCTCTCAGCAGTTGTGACACATTTCAGGGTTGGCAAAATAAAAGTCTAATCATGCTTCTTTCCTTAGAGTCCCTAAATAGGTCAAAGGCATTATCATCTCGTGAGTTTTCCAGCTACAAATGTCACTGCCACTATCCTCTGTCACCAAATCTTATCTGAAGCAAAAGCTTGATCATCCTGCCTAAAAAATCTTTAAATGTACCTGAACGATTGTTGAGGGAGAGCAGAAAAATGGGCTGGAAGTTCATTCACCATGCTCTACTCACTATGGCCTCAGAGATACAAATTCTACAGGCCCAGAAACTTTGTGGGACCAAGTAAAAGATGGCTGTCTCAGCAAAGGGCAGGTGCAGTAGACCTTGCCTGGACGGAAACACTCTGCTGCTACTGAGAGGATGCCAACAAACCTGTATGTTGCGTGTCTCTCAGCTCCCTGATTTTCTATTTCTCTAGTCATAAGGCCCATTCATCCTTTGGCAGCAGTTTACAGCTTCCTCCCTTATCCAGCATCTCTTTAGAAGTGATGTGAGCCAATCTTTAGGTCAGAGTGGTAGGTGATGAGGTCAAGGTCACACACCTCATCAGCAGTGGTGAGTGGTGGAGATAAAAGCACAGCCATCTTGGGCTGTATCTTCAGGGCTCATTTCTGTGTGTTGACCATGTCCAAGTGACTCCTTGTTACTAGTCATGCCAGATGGTCGAAAGCACTGAGCAGTAAGAAGGCATTAAAAGAAAATATAATGTTTCTTATATTTGTCTCTTGCAAGGAAAGAAAAGCCATCAATGCTCACTCTAAATCAGTAAGAAGAAAAGAGTTTAGCTAAGAGGATGATATAAAAAAGAGATCCCCCAAAATGTATTTAAGGCCCCTTATGTATAAAATACATCATAAATCACTTTCTTTAATCTAACCCTCAATTTGGTACAAGCATGATACTATCAATCTCATTTAATAAAGGAAGAAATTAGGCTCTGGGAGATGCAATGACCGGTACAGGGTCACTTGGAACAATGCTAAGATTTAAATCCAAATATATGTTGAGGTAAGAGGTGGAAAATAGGTAGACCCAGAGAAGAATGGAGGGACCACAGTGGGGAGATCTGCTTAGCCCTGTGGTTACAGAAGGGCGATTGGGTTTGTCATCTACTTTTGTTTCCTCCCTATGAGCCTCTCTCCTGCGATGCTGGCCTAACACTCCAGACTGGAGCTCACATGCTCTGTGTATAGCTGCCTGACTCAGCAGTCATCTGAAGAAGATGGAAAATATTGGACAGTATCTTCTGTGCTTTAGTGAATTTTATATTTTACTTTTTGGTTGGCATCTCCTTCCTGTTATGTTACAACTTTCAGTAGAATCCCTATTTATCAATATTTGAAAGACCCAGAGACATCAATCAGGTAAGGAAACTCTCAGCCCAGACCACCAATGAGATTGCTTCTTGCTTTCTTTTTCCTTTTCCCATATTTCTAAATGTTTCTATGTTCATATTTCCTCTCCTATACCTTTCTATTAGAACAGAGAGACTTTAGAAATGAGAACTTGCCCTTTCAGAAAAGACTAGAACATCCACAGGCTAGGGCAACAGGTGGGCCACAGGAGAGGTCATGAAGTTTCTGCCGGCGCTCCTGGACCACCCACCTGGTGCAGTAGAGAGCTGAAGAATAGAATCCCAAACAGTGTGACGCAAAGGCTATAGACTGGCTTGCTCAGCGAGAACAGACCTTCAACAATTATCGGTAGATGCCTTTCTATCTCAGGTGTCTCTGGGTCAAACCTATCCCTTGTGTTAGTGCTGATCTAGAGGAAAATACTGAGCCTCTGAAAGCCTCTTAGCAGATAGCACATACTACCTGGTCTTTCCTTAGGGACCAGAACCCCATGCAAAGGAAAATACATAATCCTGAAAACTTGAGAGTCTATGTCCTTGTTCAGCAGAGGACTTCTGACTGAAATAACAATTTAAGACCATATACGGAAAGACCTTCTTTATTTGAGCTACCCAGAAACAGGTTAGTACAAAATATTTGTATCCACTTTAAAAAGAATAGCTATCTTTAAACCAATGTAGAGACTCACATTATTCATTTATAATAAATGTGTGATTGATTAGAGAGAAAAGGGTTCTAATATGCAAATTTTTTTCTTCCCTTGAGCATCAGTGCAGAAATGACAAGAAAAAAGTAGTATCGTTAAAAGGTAAGGTTCTACCATTCAATACCAGCCCTCCTAGGGATAATCTACTCTCCCATTGTGTTATGAGGTCCTAGGTCCAGAATTTTTTAGAGGAAGTCCTCAGAAAACAGAGCTCTCAGAGGAAAGGCCCAAAGGGAGCTTGTCAGAATTTAGGACACTTCAGATCAATGCTCTGCCTCTTCATGGGAATTAAATAGTAGGGCTGGGCAATGCGTCTTCCTCACTAAATGTTGATGCAAAGAATGCTGGTTGCTTTGGAGGAAAAATTTCTAGGTCCAGCCTTTGAATAAATTGTTAATTTCCCAAAGTTATAGACTCCTCCTTCAAGAGAGCGCCATGCCTGTAAATCTCACAGGGCTGTTGCTTGGGACAATGTGTATGAAAACCCTTTGTAAAATATACAGTACTCTCCACAACATGAGCCTTACTCTTGATGTCACTAACCCCGACTTTGAATCATGATTGCTGTGCCTCTCGTAGTCTAATCTTGAGTTTATTCCAAATAAAACCTCCCGCCACATGCCTTTGCTCCCACCTTCACCTGATGTACACTGGGCTATTATTTTCCCTACTTAGGATAGCTTGCATGCAAGGGACTAAGATAACATTAGACCAAATTTCTCTTTGCAAAACATAATTGATTTTTTCTGTTCACTTAGATATTCCTCTATGCTTGTCCCATGGAATTCCAAGGCCTTACTGCAGCCCAAGGTTGACATGAGTGGGAGAACCCATAGGCAGGAAATAGGAAAACCAGCTGTGGGGTGAGGAATAAAGGGGATTTCACAAACCCAGGGACATGGGGGTACATGACCCTTGAAGGCCTGCGAGGGCCTTTTGTCCCCATTTCCTCCTGAATCAACTTTATATGTCCTGACTCCTGCAAGTGCCTGTGAAGGCTTTTCTATTCCTTTTCTTTTTCTTTTCTTTTTCCTTTATGTGGTAGCTTTCTGAAGCAAATATAGCAAGATTTGTGTGCTGCATGATACAACAGAATAGCCGCAGACAACTGTGCTGTTCCCCACGAGGAGGCAGAGGAAGACGCTGTCACCTCTCTAACCTGTGGCATCACTGAGCATCACCCCCTGTGGCTCCTTCCCCTGACCTCCATCCTCCCCCGGACATCCCACTCCCTCATCTCCCCTTGTTTCACCATCTCCACTGCGTGTTTTTATTTTATTCCACTAGAGCCTGATATCAACCTAGATTCCATATTTTCCATGTAACGACTTCCATCCATATCACTTGGTTTTCTCTTCGCACTCAGATACCAGCCTCTAGTCCCCACCTACACCCTACCTTGTCTTGGACCTCCCCTCCTCACCTGACCCCCACTCTCTTAGGATCATAGCTTCTTTCACCCCTCATGAAGTCCAATGATTCACTGGAGTGAGGGTGGGCTGACAATTGCATGAGTGGTAATTTTTCTCTGGATCAATTCCTGATCTATCTAATTACTTTATGCTATATAATCTGCCAATAGGACAGAACAATTTCCCAAGTTACTAATTGCTATGTCCACTCCCTGCTCCAAGTGGTACCCAAAGGGTCAAAAGGTCACTTTTCCCTCTCTCTCCTAGGGAGTTCCACCTACACTTCTGATCTTAGAGTTTGTGGAAGGCTTTGGCATTTTCTGTCCTTTGACAAAAGCTATTAGATACCTTTTATACATTCCTATTAAGGTTCTTATGTGGGAGGAAATTTTGGTTTCTGAGGTGGAGGGGAAGAATTCTAGGGGTGCAAAAGTGTTGTGTTAAAAGAGGGGGCGGTGCCCCCAAATAGCCATGTATCTGTGGTCTTGAGAAAGGGGTGTGGCAGAGTGCCATTCGGCAGTGTCCTAGGAGGCAGCAGGGTTTCGATAAGTGGGCCAAAGTGTTTGCTGAAGTGCCAGAGGCTTCAGCTCTGCAGCAAAAGACACAGTGTCCCTCCTGGCAAATAGGGTGTGGAGCTGCCTGCCTTTAAATGTACCATGTTGCCTTCTACAGTGAGCACCCCAGTCATAATCCTGATGGACCAGAGGCCAGAAGATACTTTCTGTGTGCCCCTGACAGTGTTTCCATTGCTAAAAAAGAGAAAAGAGCCCACATTAAAATGGCTTGCCATCATATTAAATGGGAGCTTAGTGGCAGATTCAGTTAACTTTTTAAGAAATTAAATAATGTGATATTCATTCTACCCGTGTTGCAGACAAATTTATCCTTTTATATTTATTATCCCATTTACATTTTATAGTTTTTTTAAATGAATATGGTTTACCCTTTTTTCAGAAAGAGAAACTGAGGCACCAAGGTTCTAATACATATTTGATGGCCTCACACAGAAGAAACCATAGATGAGAAAGCCATCTATGTGGGGAAGGATTTGGACGAAAGTGACAAAAGCTACAATTTAGAAATATCATTTCAGATCCAGCCACACAATGGGCCCTGTTACCAAGGTGCTGGCCTGCACTCTAAAGTCTGACATCCCAGCCTTTCACTCAAACTCTGTTCCTTCAAATTTATGCCCTTTAAGGGCCAGTCCTTCAGAATCCTTAGTCCTGTCCACCAGCAACCTCTGGTCTTCCTCTATGGGACATTTGATGGTCCATTTTAACATCCTAATTATCACTGTCCCATTCCACTTCCATCTTGTCAAAATCCAAACTCTCTGCCTCTTAGAAATTTGCCTTTTGGTAAGAGTGGCTAAAACCCACTGGATAAAATCACAGCATCATGTACAATTCATATATTGTGCTACTATAATTTTGTAGTCTACAACTAGCAGAGGACTCCAACCCTGCATGATAATCATTTCGTGGAAACTTAGTAAGAGCATTCCACGTATATTTAGGATGCACAAATGAACAAAATAGATGAATCTTTCTCTCTCTTTTTAAATCTTATATTATTGTTTCTCATCCTTAACAAAACTATTTCAAATGTTTTCCATTTTAACAAATGTCTGCTCCTCCCAAACCCTTCAGTAGAAGTGTTAGAAACTACTTCATAGAGAAGCCAGAAGTCATCAGGGTGAAACCTTTCCTCCTCAAGCTTTCAAAGCCTTTGCACCTTTTCCTCCTTCCTTCTTATAGTCAAAGAGATATTCCTCTGGAAGTCTTTCCTTGACCTTCCTAGGCTAGGAAAAGTGCTGTTACTTGTTGCAAGATACTTTTTACTCTGTGCTATGCCTTTTGGTTCATATCCATCTTTTCCAAGGACAAGGACCATATTTATATCACTCACTGGTCTTGTGAGCAACTAGTGCCTAGCATCTAGCTGGCACTTAAGACTCATTTGAAAGAAGACAATCATGGCAGGCCTCCCACCACCTTTCCCCAAGAGAACATAGTAATCTACCTGGTAAATAATTGCGTTTTTATATAATAAATCCTAAATACACCTTTCTAATGTAAAATTTATGACTTTTGTCACTACCAGAGGGGATAAATCAAAACTACAGAGGCATCATCTAAGGCTGTACTGCTCATAAGAGTATGAAAAAGCAAAATCACCCACCCATTAAATGAGTAGTACCATCCTCTAAGAGAAAGTAGCTTGGAATATTGGCAAGACTCTTATGTTAAATGATTGTGGGATGTTACATAGCACATATAACACTGATTTTGAATGTTGGAAACCATGCTACTGGATTTATCACTTTCCATGTGTATAGAACAGTGACTGTTTACATTATACATTAGCTTTTGGTATAAATGTGATAGATAGGGAGAAGAGGCATTTGGTAAATTTATTAGTTACCTCCAAAAGCACATACCATGGAAGATTTTTTTTTAACTTTCCACTAACAATTATTATGAGTCAGACCGGGAAATGTGCATAGGAAATCAGTACCAATACAGCAGTTATATGCTAATAAAGTCAGAGGTTGCCCAATGAATAACAAAACATCGTTTCTGAACATCAATCCTAACCCTGTTTTATTTTACCCAACAATATGTGTCTTCTGATATTCATTTAGTATTGAACAAATGGTGAAATTAAGGAAATGATAAAACCAAATCCATTTAATATACACCTTTTAGGGACTATGCCAAACATCAAACAAAGACTATGGATCAACCCTGAAGTATGGAAGCAGCCAATCAGAATGATCCTCACAAGAGTGTTTGAAATGAGTAGCAATTGGTGAAAATGTTTCTTCATGTTCATGATCCTTCTGGGAACTACCATTTCAACCCTTTCACTTGGTTTGATCAAGTGATATGCCTTGGCAATATATTAATATCTTAAATACTTTCCGCTTATAAATGATCAGGGCAAAAATAGCAAAATACAACTTGATATACACTATGTTAATAATAAGATTTCTTAAGAAGATTAAATTGTGATGCAAATATTGCAATCATCTGGATTTTGGCTCCAGATATTAGTGATATCGTCTACTTATTAGTGAAAGGAATCTATAATAATTTTGGGTAATTATCAAATTACATTTAGCACATGAGGAAATGTGTTTCTAAGTTGTCTGCAACCTATCATTGAGTAGTAAATTGAGGATCCATTTGTTGTCATTTTGTAAGTCAATAACATTCCACCTTCCTTTTGTAGGGAAAAAAAATGGGGTATGAATGTTGACTTAGTATCCAGTGAGAAATCACTCAATAATTTCAAGATAATACTTGTTCTAAAAATATGCAGAATGCAGAACTGCTTTCCAGAGTAAGAATGCCCTTGCTGAAATTCTTAATCACACCTAAAAATTAGTAATAATTTTCCAAATTAAAAGAAAAAACAAATGAATTTGTAACTGACTCAAGCTGCAAGTGTACATCACAGAATAGATATATAGACATTAATGAAAATGTGTAGACAATTTCATCCTTCTTAAAATTGATTACTTTTTAATTGTATTTTATTTTATTCAATTATAATAAGTTTGTATTTTTCTCTGAACTTTATATAAATTTATAGTCAGTATGTAGCTAAAAGCCCAAATTTCAGGAAAAGAAAAATATAAACAGTTTAGTTAAAGCACTACCATGTTTCTTTGAACTCCTAAATAAAGTGTTATTTTTAGCAGCATGCAGTTAAATGCCTTTCCTAACCCATTACTCTGTGACTAACTTTCTAGATTTAATGTGTTTACTCAATTCCCCAAGCTAGACACTACAAATTCTCCTAGACTCTTCTTAAAACTTCCATTCACCTCTTGACAAGCTGAAGACAGTAATCAGAATCTGATTAATGTTTCCTCATGGGAAAAATGTAAAGAGAGTATTACGCTAGCAGAATCATTCTTTTCAAAAAGCACCAATGCTTGAAAAATAAAGAGAAAGAAGAACCTCTATTTCTAGTCTATGAAATCAAGTCCTCTTTGTTAATTAGTCCAAAGTATGCCAATTTAATTTTTTAAAGAAGTATTGGCAATGTGAATTATTTGAATGATAAAGAGGAAAATACAAAGCATACCCTTTTAATTCAATAAACAATCATCTACAGGAAACAGGTTTTAACAAGTCAAATAATCTTCATATTACCTAACAGCTAAAAAGATAAAACTTGGATATCACGTTATTAACAATATCAATAGAGTAAAGGACCCTTCAGGCTGCTGTTCAAAAATGTTTTGTTATTATAGCTTCCATTTTTTTTCCTGATAGGATAGCTAATGTTACTCTCTTTGTAAGTCAATACCACAGACATAGCAATCTCATCCTATTAACTATATCCTCAAGTCTCATCCAGTGGTCCCAGAAGTGTTTTACTACAAAAAGAAATTTCCATCTGAAACATCCTGTGATAACTCTGACTGAGTAGATGTATCAGTCTCTTTTGTGCTGCTGTAACAGAATATCACATATAGGATAATTTATAAGTGATATTGGGTTCCCCCATTCAAGGCTAGACAGGGAACCCCAGTCTTGTAGACCTGGGCAATTTCATGAAAAGAATGCCCTGTCATTTTGCCCCAAGCTAGAGGAACTGCATTCATTTATTTGTTAATATGCTCATTAACATTGAAAACTTATCTCCCATCTATAAAGTCCTGGCCAAATGTAATTCTCAAGACCTTAAACCCCTAGACAAAGGAACCACATGGAGACTTCCCACTTGGGTCTTTCCCTCTGCTGGAAGCTCTGTATTCCCTCTGTCTAATAAATTCTATCTTACTACTGATCTGTGGTCCATGGGTTCATTCTAGAAATCCTTAAGATCAAGAACCTACTGCAGAAATGAATTTCAGTAACATAAGCAACAGAAACCTATTGTCTAACAGTTCTGGAGGTGGTGAAGTTTAAGGTTGTCTGGTGAGAGTTGCATCCTCTGAAGGGGAAGAATGCTGTGTTCTCAGAAGGCAGGAGGGCAAGAAGGATGAATTCTCTCTTTCAAGGACTTTTATAAGGTCATCCATTCCCATTCAAAGAAGGAGTCCTGAAGACCTAACTACCCTTTAAAAATCTCATCTCTTAGTACCATCACATTGGCCATTTAGCATCAATACCTGAATTTTAGAGGAGACATATCAAACCATAGCATGAGATAAAGACAGAAATGAACGCACATATGCACACACACTGACACACAAATATCAAATGACTAATTAAATTAGATCACCCAAAGATGCCATGTCTTGAAAGAGTAAGTTCTCTTTCAAAATGGATAATGAAACAGATTTCTGAAGGACAAATATATTCAACTCCCTTCCCTACCCAGTAAAGAGTATCAGAGTCTATTTCTTTTTAAAAAGAAAAAGAAAAGGAAGACAGAGAGAGAAAGAAAGATGGAGGGAGGGAGAGAGGGAAAGAAGAGAAGAGAGAATCTGTACTAAAATTTATTTGCTGAGGGAGGGAGAAGATGGCCGAGAGGAGCTACCTTTCAACAGAAGCTCCCATCTAGAGGACAAGATAATGGCCAGAAAGAACACAATAAAGCTGAAGGTTGGGAGTTGAGCTATGAGACAAGATTGACAACTGCACAACATCCCTGCTGAAGCAAGCTAACACTCCAAAGAAGCAAATTTCAGGTACAAAACCCATCCTAAAGAGGACGCAAGTCCATCTACTCCCCCAAGAGAGTGGCTTGCTGTATGATTTCTACAAGTGAGCAGTAAACTGAAAACCTCTTGTCTCACCCCATGGGAGAGAGCCTCTGGAGGCTGGGACTCCTTCTCCAGAGAGACCCTGCTGTGAGTCTGGGCATTCTCTTGCCCAGCATAAAAGTTGAACAAATATTTACCCTGCCATCTGAAATCCCAGTCCACCCTTCCCCCCTTGTCTGGCAGTCTAGAAGACCAACCACTGCAGAGACTGGAGTGTCTGTGGTTCTTTGCTAGGGGCTAGGCATTGCATGGGCTACAGCAGTGCAGCTGTGCTGAAACAGTGAATCCAGTAGCAGTAGAGAAAGGCACAGGGGTGTGGGGGAAAGTGCACATCAGTAGCAGGCAGAGGCACAGGAATCCACACACAGACACCTGCCACACACCATCAGCAATAGTCCAGCAATCCCACCAGGGTCAAATTTCAGAGACACACTTCCCCAATTCTGTGGACTGCCAGAGGGAGCCAGACCTCACCCTGCAGGAATGTGTGTGGCTGGGGAACCAGAGGTGCAGTGTGGCTGGGGAAGAAGCATGGTCTCTGGGGGAGAAAAACATTCACTGCATTGTTAAACTCTGGTTTAGAACAAACTCAGGTGGAACCCTAACCCTAACCCTAATTTCCATTGAGCACTAGAAAGAATCAGGCTTCAGCTCCCCCTGCTGGCTGGTGGCAGAGTGTGGCGGCCTGGATGAGGATGCATTGATGCCCCTTTGACTCTGGCAGGTGCAAATCCCTGGCACATTTGCTCATTAGAGGGGACTGGGCCACAGCCCCACGGGGTTACCAGTGACTGGGCATGGTGGAGGAGCAAGGTGGGGAAGGAGGCACCAGCCCCCCTGGACTAACTCTTTTGCTGGGCAGGCTTCTCGGACTCCAGGGAGAACTGAAGTGAGTCACACTTGAGCTGCTAGTGGACCCCTGCTCTCTAGTTGCTGGAGAACGTTTGAACCCTCCCACTTGATCTGTGATTGTGCTGACGGCGACAATTGGTTTAGAACTCTTGACCCGGGTGGTCACCTGGAGACCCTCCAAGGATGAGCCCTGGTTGTGTTGTAGTGGGGATGTCTGATTCTCCTCTTCCACCTGTTGCCTGTTAGGAGAGGGATGTCTTAGTTAATTGTATTTCTCCCCAGCTGAGATTTCAGCCCAAAGCCACTAATTCGCAAGGATCAGTTAGATACTAGCTGAATACAAGACAGAGCCACCTAGCCCTATCACACCAAGCAGTTCCCCAGAAACTCATGCTGCCATACTGAATGGGACCTTTGTAAAGCTGTAGGGGAAAAGTCATAGTCACCAGTCCCAGTTCTTTGATAAAGGGCTGGTTAATTACAACTCCAACCATGAGCATGGTATATTTTTCCATTTGTTAACATCTTCAGCTATTTCTTTTCTCTGAGTTTCATAGTTCTCTTTATAGAGATCTTTCACGTCCTTTGTTAGGTGAATTCTCCCATCCTGAAGGCTGTCTGCTTGCTTTATTTACTGTGTTCTTGGCTGTGCAGAGCTTTTCAGATCGATAAGATCCTAGTAGTGTATTTTCGGTGTTGCTTCAATTGCCTGGGGGGGTCCTCCTCATGAAGTATTCTCCCAGGCCAATTTCTTCAAGTGTTTCTCCTGCACTCTCTCCAAGTATCTTTATAGTTTCATATCTTAAATTTAAATTGTTTATCCAGTGGGATTCAAGTTTTATTAATGGTGAAAGGTATGGGTCCAGTTTCAGTCTTAGCCAAATTGCTAGCCAATTCACCCAGCACCATTTGTTAAATAGGGAGTCTCCCCCAATTTATATTTTTTATAGGCTTATCAAAGATCAAATGACAAGAAGTGTCTGGGTTCATGTCTTTGTTTTCTATCGTGTTCCATACATCTACCTCTCTATTTTTGCGCCAGTACCATGCTGTTTGATCACGATAGATTTATAGTACAGTCTGAAGTCTGGTAGCATGACTGCTCCTGATTTGTTTTTATTTCTGAGTAATTCCTTGGCTATTCGAGCTTTTTTCTGATGCCATATAAAACAAACTAGTATTTTTTTCAGATCTTTAAAGTATGACAGTGGAGCTTTAATAGGGATTGCATTAAATTTGTATATTGCTTTGGGTAATATGGACCCATCCTTCTCTCCGCTTCCACACATGTTTTGACCTTCACTTGCTCACTCACTATTCTTTTCAAAACCCACTCTCAGAAGAAAGTGACAATAGGGTCTCCCCCCTTCCATGGGTGAAGGATTGGACAGAAGCACAGGGAACAGCCAAGCCACTGGGCTAGATCCACCTGAGCCCTCAAAGTCTGCCGGAGTCACAAAATAAAGGAAGTGCTAGTCTCTCCCTACTAGCACATAGTCTATCTTTGGGCGCTTTGACAAAGAAAAAAAAGAAGAAGGAGAAGGAGAAATAAATAAACTAGGAAGAACCTTTGTGGAGAAGAGGAAATGAGGAAAGCCTTTTGCTTGTGTGTCAGCCACATACTTCGTGGCCATTGATTCGGCTTTGTCCCTGTAAAAGCTTTCAGTGTAGCAGACAACATGAAGCTTTTGGTGTTTTCTTTGTTCAAGGTTAACTTTTTACAAGTCTGATTTCCTCTGGCTCACCTAGCTATGCCACAGACCTTTGGCATATAAAGCTTTCCTGGGCAAAAAGAAAAGAAAGAAAGCCTTGAAGCCTCTATTGTCAGTTCCCAAGCTTATTTATTTTAAAGCAATATTCATTTATCCTAGAAATGTAATTTTCCATCAGTTTTCTGCCTCAGGGAAGCACACAAAGTGCAGAGAGGAGCCTGGAATCGCCTCTGTACTCATGTTGTGAATGTCCCTTCCTCCTTAAGCAGTGAGGACTTTTTAGTCTTCCCTTCTACAAACCTGACATGAAGCCAAAAACTCCCAGGGAGGAGATATTTTCATTTAACTGTGCAAAGGTCAAACAAAAATGTGGCAAGGGCATTTTATTTTTCAACGCATATTAATCTCAATTTTGCTCCCCTGCGGAGCCTCTTGAAAAGCCTTGGGAATCAGCAGATTTCCTGCAAGCACCGTTTAATGTTCTGTGGGGCTGTGATGACACGGGCGGTCGAGGGTGGAATTGCATGATTCAAGAGACCAGCTAGCTTCTCTGCTGCAACTGTTTCCCCTACTGTCTTTTCAGGCTTTGGTAGGAATCTGTTGGTAGGAATTTTAAGTGAGAAGCTACTGCTAGTGTTTCACTCAATGCAAATACTCCAGTGACAATTCTACAGTTTGCATCTGTGAAAGAATAAAAATTCACAGCGCCTGTGGCTCAGTGGGTAGGGCGCTGTCCCCATATACCGAGGGTGGCGGGTTCGAACCCAGCCCCTACCAAACTGCAACAAAAAAAAAAAAGAAGAAGAAGAAAGAATAAAAATTAATGACCACAACAATGATGAGTCAATGCCCAGAGAAGAATTCGTTTTGGCTTTCATTGATCCCTTCTTTCCAGAGAGAAGACAACAAAGACTTGTCTTAATCTCCACAATCCACCTAACTGCTACATTTCCTTCTGTTCTTCCTGCTTGCCTTGGGCTCATCTTACTACATATATTCTAAATTTGTGATCAGCAGCCCAATCATAGCACACTGCTATTTTGTGTTTACAAAACAAGACCTCTTACTGTGTCTTCCTTGGTTTTACCTAACATTATATGAGAGTTCTTTTATTCAAAATTAGTATCTTCCTTCATTATAATTAGTGGGAAGTTTGGTTGTGGACTACCATGATTAAATTGCCAAAGCTGATTTAATCCAAAGAACAGTTTCCAATCACTACTGGTTGAGAAGGAGTCCTGAGTGGAAGTCCAATAAGGTTATATATTGCAAGGAATTTAGTATATAAAAGGTAATAAAAACCTATGACAATATAAAACCCTTTTCAGTACTGCTACAAAACAGTGTGTTTTCAGGGTGATTTTAACCAAACTCTCTACCACCCTCCGGTTACTTCAAGCAAGTCCACCCATTTGGTGCTGAGCCGTACAGTAGGAGCCATCACCTGGTCAGGTGTGCACAGTAACACTCAGGTGGCCACTGAAGACTCAAGACATTTGTAAAAGAATTCCATTTCTATGATAGGCATGCTTGTAAAGAAGATAAAGAATCATTTCTAGTGCCTTGAGGGTGTGCTAGTTTCACATCACAGGTAAGGCTGCTTTTTGTGAAATCTTAGATAAATCTTTTAGATTAACAGCTACTGTGTGCAGTTTAGTCCTAAGGCAAAAAAGGATAGAAAGATTAGGATTTCTTTTTTATTTAAATCTTGCTGTTAACTCACAGGAGCCAGCTGAGCTCTTAGGGGAAGAAGTCAGGAAATAGTGAGAAAAGTAAACACTTTAAATTGATATGTCCTCATACATTTTCCGAAACTTGCTTTTCATCAGACATTAAAAGTCCCAAGAAGGAGTCCTTTAATAAGTAGTCTTTTGTTCTACTATTTGGAGTACTTTGAAATCTTTCAAGTGGTAGTTGAATCAAACATACTTAAAGTAAGTTGCCAGGGTGTATATTAAAAATAAAGACTAAAGTCTTCTGAAATAAGATAAGCAATGTTTAACTATCATACATCACTTCTCTTTCATCTTAAGAAACACTTCAGACACATAGCTAAATTTTGTCCTTAGGACAAAATCATGAAACACTGTTTATTACATGTAGATTTTAAGTTTTGATTCTCTTTCTTCTAGAAGAAAATTTGTACTTCATTATTCATATGATTATTACTATCAACTATGATAATAGACATATTGAAAATTTTACAATCATCTAATTTCTATTCTGTGTCATGAGTACTGATGCGGAAAGGAAAAGAAACAGCTACAAAAGATGAATGTTCACTAAAGTGATGGTCAAGTGTGCTGTGCTACATAGATGGCCTCTCTCTGTGTTCCCCAGTCTTTGGAATTGGTGAACATTTAGTCTAAGAGAGTGCTAGATTTGAAGTAAACAGTGATTCATTTCTTTAATGACTCTCTTTTTACCTTTATTATTACATTTAAAATACATGAGCCAGTCAAAAAGTAGCATCTGCTTATAATCCCAGGTACTTGGGAGGCTGGAGTGGGAGGATCATATGATCAAAGGAGTTCAAGGCCAGTCTGGGAAAAATGGGCAACATAGTGAGATACTAGCACCAAAATAAATAAATAAAAATAGGAATTATGCTTACTGTTGTAGATTACATTATATCTTTGAAAATATTTATTAATGCATTTTAAAATGAATTGTGAGAGTTTGTTCATGATTTTCAAAAATCAGAGATCAAATAAAGCTAAAATAGTAAGCAATTGCCATGTTTAGAAATAACTTGCTTATTTAATAACCTCGAATTATTACTGTTGGTTAAATATAATACTAGGTTATTTTTCTTCTATTTTTCATGGTGGATGAATTTGGTACAGTAACTAAAATAATGACGATATTCTGAATAATGGGCCTGGACACTTTTTATAATCAGTCTCTGTCATTGGAGAAGAAATCAGAAGCAATTTTAGTGTCCATAATTTTTTAAGTAGCACAAAGATTTTGCTCCATATTTTGCAGTAGACCACTAGGTTTCTTGACCTGCCTGAATCTGTCTCACTTGACCAGAGATTGCCTGTCAAATCCGTCATATGCTGATTGGAACAGATTACTGAGCTGATGGAGCACTGGGATTAGACCTGTCTTTCTGCAAGAGACTCTACAACCATGATGAGAGGTTATTGTCACCCAAAGCTCAAAAAAGACAAAGCACACTGCATGCAAGGATTAACTAGAGTCTTTCGTAATACCACAGACATTGAAAATGGATATGGTTCATGACATGTGCCACTAAGCCCAGTGAACATTAGAAAAGTATGGTTGGCACTCATAAATAGTACAACTGGGATGTTTTCACAAAAATAATAAATACATCCAAAAGGTTCCAAATCTTCCATATAAATTCAATATTGTCCTGAAGCTTAATGTTTCAGTTTAATTGAAATTCAATATTATATTTTTGGCTTTTATAAAGAATATGGTATCTTCTAAATACAAAGTATAAATTATATTGCTCCATTCATAAAAATAGGTAAATAAATGTGAATAGGTATATTATAAAATTATTGCTCGAAACGTTGTAAACTTAGGTTTAGAAAAGCTAATCTTCTTGAGATCTTACTGGGTTAAAAGTCAATGACAAAAGCTTTTCATAAAGTCAATCTTATTGAATGTTTTTACATAAGGATGTATAATTCAGCTTGTTTTAAAGATATATCACTTAAATTGAACCCACACTAAAATATATGACATGGAGGGTCAAAAAATACACTTTCGCTGAACTATCATTACTATAGTATTTTTTCTTTGATGCTTAGAAAATTGACTTTTCCTATTACTACATTGCTGTTTTTAATTCACTGGTAAAATAGGACCACAATTTTAATAAATAAATTCAGTCATACAGTATGGTATAAGTAGCCTTAATTGAAAGAAGATGTAAAATATAACAAGTCTGTACAGAGGCCTAATCTCTGAAATATAAAGAATGATGTTATTTTCAATATGAAAATAGAGATTCTGCTAGGAATAGGATTAATAAATGCATTGACTTTTAACACAAGAATTTTCATTTTCCTACTCACTCAAAGTATGTCCACTTTCCTTGCAGAGTAGAAAATGATGTATTTCGGCATTATAAATATGAAATACACTTTTTACAATCACTCGTGGTCTTCAGTTTCTAAATTTTACCATTTTATACACATGCTATGAAGTGCAATACATGAGACTTGGAGTCTGTTAGAGCCACCCTAGGGGCTTTATATGTAAGTTCTCAAAAGAAGTCTTCCTGAAGTTCCTTTGAGGCAGACCGTAGTACTTTTATGTCATAAATAGTAAAACCAAGGCTCAGATTGCTTATCCACAATCATACCCCAAATAACTTTTGTTGAATTTAATTGGATTAAAGGAACCAAATTAGAAAAGTTAGAATGTTTTTCCTCTACGCCTTTGGAGGCAATGTTTCTACATGTGACTAGGTCTGACTGTTCTTTTCTATAAGCATTATTGAAAAAAGAGAGTGAAATTGCACCTAATTACTTACTACTGTATTCCCATATTAATTTGTATATATCATATTATGATAGACATCATGTCAATTGCCCTGTTAAAAGCTAAAACTTAAAACTATATTCTTCAAAAGGGCTAGACCATACTTTGTTCATTTTTTTATTACAGCATTTAACAGAATAACTGATTTATAGAGAAAAATGATTAACACATGAATAAATAATCATTGTGTCAAAAAAGTAATTGCTACTCTTAGAAGGCTGAAAAAATAAATCATAAAAATTGTAACTCCAGAATGGATTAACAAGCTGTAGTATATGTACACTATGGAATACTATTTAGCCATTAAAAAATGGAGACTTTACAGCCTTTGTATTAACCTAGATGGAAGTAGAACACATTATTCTTAGTAAAGCATCACAAGAATGGAGAAGCATGAATCCCATGTACTCGGTTTTGACATGAGGACAATTAATGACAATTAATGACACAGTGGGGGTGGAGGAAGAGGATAGCAGAGAGAGAAAGAATGAGGGAGGGGTGGGGAAAGGAAGAGCAGAGAGAGGGAAGGAGCAAGGGGGATGGAGTCTTGCTGTGTGCCCCACCTTTTGGGGGCAAAACACAATTATAAGAGGGACTTTACTAACAAATGCAATCAGTGGTAA
>CAUYON010166591.1:0-15293 GCA_963573935.1 Arctocebus calabarensis
CACAATGTGCTGACTTCATATACAATCTGAAATATTTTCATTGAACTATTTAACATAGCCTTCATGGCCTTTTAATCACTATATGAAGACATTTATATTCTACATTTAGTAATTTTCACTTGTACCCTTCTAAGATGCACTTCTAAGATGGGTGTGATCTCACCAATCACCCTCCCGCCACCCATCCCCCCTCCTCTTCTCCCCTCCCTTACTCCTTTCCCCATTTCTTGTGCTATAACAGGGTTTTAGCCTTCTTATGAAAGCTATAGATTAGCTTCATATTAGGGCTGAGTACATTGGATAATTTTTCTTCCATTCTTGAGATACTTTGCTAAGAAGAGTATGTTCCAGCTCCGTCCATGTAAATATGAAAGAGGTAAAGTCTCCATCTTTCTTTAAGGCTGCATAATATTCCATGATATACGTGTACCACAATTTATTAATCCATTCGTGGGTTGATGGGCACTTGGGGTTCTCCCATGACTTAGCAATTATGAATTGGGCTGCAATAAACATTCTGGTACAGATATCCTTGGTGATTTATTAAATGTGTGTGAGTGTATGTGGAATGAAAGAGGGAGTTGACTCCTGTGATTTCTGTAGTGAGGACTAGGTGAATGTCAGGTGCAGTCACAAAGAAAAGGAATATAGAAAGAAGAGTTAATATGTGTAAGGTTTTTCCAGCGATTACAACAATATGACATATTCATTTCTCTCCAAATGGAACTGAGTGTTGTCAGAATAATGATCAGTCAATTGAGAGGCATGAGACTAAAAACAGTTATTAGGGAGAATACACTGAGAGATTTCTGTAGCAAGAAGTGACTTTGACCCTGACATCAGTTCTTCTCATGTTATCAGGCATCCCCAACCCCACCCATGGTAATCTTGTCCTTTTCTGAGCTGTAGGTATGAATCAAACTGCTATGAAAAACGGTCACGTCTTTGGAAGGGGATGGCTGCTTCCTTCTCTATTGGAAAGCAGAGTAGACCACCCAGGACCACCCTCTATCCAAAAAAATCTGAGAAAAGGATCAAGACTCAGCCAAAAATCATCATAACTCATCTTAATAATATTCTTGCCTTCAATACCAAATCTAAGCCTAATGTTCTGAGAAGGGAAGACTGTGCTTAATCCCTCATTAAAAAAAACTTCAAATCCCCCAGCAAAAAAGTGCTGTTGTCATAATATCACGACTAATAACAATGACAACAATTTTGTCTGCCTTTATTTATTGTTCAGATGTGCCAGTTACTTCAAAATATCATTTCTAATCCTCATATCAAACCTATAGGCTTAGCATCTCCATTTGCCAGATGTGCTCAAAGCTAATTGTGTCAGAGAAGAAACAAAATCTCTGCTTTGGCCTGTCCAGAGGCTAAGCAATTGGCTTAAGTAAGATAACAAGAACACGTTCTGGAAAGAAGTAATTTGAAGTCCATAGGTGTGGGCAGCACTTTTGGTTCTGTCGTAATCATTTCTTCAAAGTTGAGAGTTTCTACAAGAAAAACTCATGACTGTTTAGCTATAGATACATCACAATTTGTTTTTTCATTCACCTGTTGCTAGACATTTGGAAAAATCTATTAATACAAATAATAACATGGTAAATATTCTATTTTATTGCTGAATCACATTCTGTTGTGTAGGTATGCACAATTTCCTGGTCAGTGAGCTGCTTTCTCGAAGGCAGTGATTTACGGCTCAGGTCTTTTCATTTTGTGACACTACAAAATACCCCAGAGCCTGATGCCTGTCACCCACTGGCTAATTAGAGTAGTCACATTGGCCCAGGAAACACTCTCAAAGCCTGTTCTAGGGGAAAGACAGCAAAAATGCAGCTGGTTGGATGTTTAATCCATCCATCTTTTCCTTTATGATTTTTAACTTTAGGACCATCTAAAAAAGGAGTCTTTACTCAGGAATTAAACGAATATTTATCAATATTTTTCTGACATTTGAATATCTTTTGTTTTTAACCAGGTATCCAAAATTTAACATAATTCATGTGATTAATACATTATTTGTCCTCGTGAATTTGAAAGAACACTTGAATCAAATACCACAAAGTAGAACAATACTAAACACTCACATGTACACGTGCTGCTCTTTCTGAACTTCAGTCTGTCCTGTTGCTCTTTGTCCTGGGCTCATACTAGCAATAGGACAATTAAATTGCTAAAGTTCTATAATTTAAAATGGTTTTTCTGTGCCTCTTCCTCTAAAATTAACTATATTATTTTTTAAAAAACTTTCCTTTAATGTTCATTTTATTCTCCTATATAATATCTCTCCAAGTCTCTTTCTCTAAAAGTATCAGTGTAAGATTAATTAATAGACAGACAGACTGAAAGATTTGAGGAAGTACTGATATCGTTTCAATATAGGAGCACTGTGTTCCTTTACCCGGATTTTCTTATGTGTCTTTCACTTACATTCCCAATGTTGGAATTTGCAAAGTATTAAATGAATGATCCTACCACATTTTGTACGTCTCTCACTAAATGTATTCCCAGAAATTTTGCTTGATCCTTTTATTGCCTAATAACAATACCTTTTTGTTCTATTAGAATTTTAAAATGCCTATTGCTGGTATCTGAGAAAAGTAATTAGTTACTTTGGAGCATTTGGTTTATAATCACTTAGCCAAAAATGGATTTGTAAAGCCTTCATGATTGAGAATGTATTTCTGTTGCTTTTCTATATGAATGACAATTTCAGGGGCAGAATGCTCTTTTCAAAATATTTCATTGCCATGGGTAACAATTCCCTGCTATACAATGGCATTTATCATAACAGAGATGTCTCATCCCAATCTTTTTCCTTTTATTTTTTTTTGCTTAGTAATGAATTTTCCCTTGTTGGTTACTTATTCATTTTTTTACATTATCATAATTTAAAATATTTGACCTAAATATGTTCATGTCTAATCCTTTAAATCAAAATTTCTTCCCTCTGGTATATCCTAAAAGTTAGGTTTTCAACTAAGGAAATTTTTATCCATGATTTAATGATTTTTTGCTTCTTTTTTGAGAGTCTTATGAATAACTTGAATTTTTATTATAAATAAGTTTTGCTCCTAGGTAGTTCCTCCTATCTCTTTAGATACTTATCAAAGTATCTTAGACTTTTTCTTTACAAATTACAGAAAAAAAATTGAAAGTTGGACTTCTATTTCACTAATTTGTTTTCCTGTCTCCATTGCATTTTAATTTAGAGAATCTGAAAAACCCGAAGGCAAGTTTTATCTTGTTTAATTGATGTAGTAAAGTTTGAATTAAGAAAATAGATACATTTTTTAAAAGACATTTTCCTCTTAATCTTTTAGTAGGTTTATTTCCTAGGAAGATACTGACTCTAAATTCCTTGTGTTAGTGTCTGTGTGTAGAACTAATAAACATTTTCATAAAAACGATCTTTGCCTTTAAAGTTTACTCATCCTCATCAGGGAAAGCCATGCTTGTTTACTTGTCAGGTAAAACAAGTTGTATAGAAGTTGTCCATGTACACAATGTATAGCCCCAAACAAAAACAGAGGTGATTTACTTTTGATAACTATTTCTTTTCTCAGTCCATTTTCCAAATGTGATTAGTATTGAGGGAACCATAACCAAAAAGATCCATTGCCGTGCCATATTTATTAAGCTGGGAGCCCAGGGGCCGCTGGGAGCCACCCAACTCTCTAATCAGTGTGACTACCTTAGTGAGTGTAACAAGTTCCCACTTCACTCAACAGACCCTTCTCATCAAATAAAAGGTAGAGCTGCCATTTCCCTAAGTTCTGGATAAAGGAAAGAATTGCCTCCTATTTTTTTAATAATCATATTTTTTGCAATAACCCAAAGCTAGCTGGGCCATTGCTTCCTTCCTCAGATTGTAAGCACTTGCCCTCAAATAGAGCTCACTGTCTCATTGCTTAGTTAGACACCACCTGGGCAAAGCTTAGAATAGGATGAGGGCTTTGGTCCCCAGTTCTCAGTAGGGCAATTAGGAAGTGCAAGTTTCTCTTTTGGCCTCCTCTTGCCTCTGACTTCCTGGTTCCTGTCTTTTTCTTGTGCTAAGAGTTCTTCTTCCTGTCCTTTTAAGCCCTACATAGATTTTTTCCTTTGCACGTGATGAAATTGATAAAAGTCAGACTGGTTGATTTTCAACTAAGGTAGGTTCATCTGGGTTCTATATTCTGGAATTTCCTCCGTGTGTGCGCGTGCACTCGTGTGTATTGTTTTTTTGAATAGTGGGTATTCTTCCTGGTTTTTTTGCATGTCTAACAAGATTTTTAATTTTCTTCTAGTTCCCTAATATTTTCAATGGATATATTAAAGGATATCAATGTGTGACATCAAATTATTGTTTTGAACCAGAAATCTACACTTCTGCTTTAGTTGTAATATTTTAATCACATTACCTTTAAATAGAAGGATTTTATGCCATGAAGAAAGCAAAGCAAAGAAAGGAGGAAGAGAGGGGAGGAGGGACAGAGGAAAAAAAGTACCCAGAAAGCTACTCATACAACACCAAAGTGACTGATAAATTTACAAGGAGAATAATTTACTGAGAATAGTCTGATAGCCAATTAAGCAGGGGTGGACACCTCATATGTGATTTTAAAAAACACTTTGAGGGGAAAGTTATAGTAAAAAGTAATGTAATATTGCATCTGTTTAACACTATCCAAGATAAACCCTTCCATCCACCAAATTCATCCTCCAGATTTCCAAAAAACAAAGTCAACCTTGACCTTTGAGTGATCCTTTCTGTCAACCTCTTTGTGGAAAACACCAGAGTATCTCTAATTAAAAAGTTGTCATCCTGTGACAACTTGTCAAGGTGTTATAGACCAAGTTGGTTCCTCCAACTTTCCCTTGCAATCTTGGAGACGGCAAAACAGCATTTAAAAATGGACACAGCCATTCTGAGCACTCTTACTCAGCCCTCCGTGGCCTGTTGGCACAAGAACTCTTAGAAGACAGATTGGAGTCCCGCAGCAGTTCACTGTGCTGGATGATCTCAAATGCCCCCCCTGCACTCACCCCAGCTGTCCTCCCTTCACACATGGCTACCTGGCCCTGCCCCAGAGCTCACCCTGCATACTTAGGTACCTGGCATACCCTTTAATTGTTTGCCTCTTAAAGCATTCCCATTTTAAACAGGCAAATGAAGTAAATACTCTCAAAGTTTACTTGCAAGTAAACACCACTAGTAAGAAATCAAGTTCCAAATAAACTACTAAATTATACTAGATCATAAAGTAACCACTAAAAATGTTTGAGAAAGATATTTTCTTAATGTAATAGTTTAATGATATGAGAAAATTTTAGAATATAAAGTGAAAATAAAGAATATATAGGGAATGATATATAACATCATAGCAACTACATAAGAGCACAATACATTCAAAAAGAGAATATACTAAAAGTAGTATTATGCACATTTTTTAAAATAACTCCACATTTCTACAAAATACATTTGTTTGATAATTTGTCTTTTTAAATAAATTAATAACTTCAAGTTTTTCAATAATTTCAAAAGACAAGTGGGTCACACTATATTATAAAATTGTTCCATACTATGATGTCAGCTAAATAATGTATAGGTAAAAGATCTGATATAAATAATATATAGATAACAAATGATGAATATATGGGAAAATGTTAACAGACATTCTCCCCTCTAGTTAGGATAATGAGTAATTACTATTTCCATTTCATTTCAAAATGCATCTCTATTTTCAGACTGTGCACACTGGTCACATGTTAATTTTATATCAGAAAAAATGCTTAAGACAGAGGAGAAACAATAAATCCACTATGCTCCTTATTTAGTTGGTCCTCTGTATTTGCAGGTTCTGTTTCTAAGAACTCAAAAATTAAAGATATTTTGGGGAAAAAATAAAAAAATAACAGTTTTACTCCATTCAATATGATATTGGCTGTAGGTTTGTTGTAGATGGCCTCTATCAGTTAAAAGAATGTCCCATCTATGCCAATCTTCTTAAGTGTTGTTATCAAAAAAGGATGCTGAATTTTGTCAAATGCTTTAACTGTGTCTATTGAGAGGATCATATGGTCTTTGTTTTTGCTTCTATTTATGGGGTGAATTACATTTATGGATTTACATATGTTGAATCAACTTTCTATCCCTCAGATAAAGCCCACCTGATTATGGCGCACAATTTTCTTAATGTAGTATTCTGTTTGCTAGGATTTTATTGCATATTTTTGCACCAATACTAGTTAATGATACTGGTTTGTAGTTTTCCCTTTTCTTTGGGTCCTTTCTTGGTTTTGGTATGAAGGGATGTTTGCTTCATAGAACATGTTGGGAAGGGTTTCCTCCTTTTGTAGATTTTTGGAATAGGTTCTACAATATAGGTACAAGCTCCTCTTTGAAGTTTTGGTAGAATTATGGTATGAAACCAACTAGTCTAGGGCTTTTCTTTCTTTCTTTCTTTTGAAAGATTTTATATTATTAATGTTATTTTAGTGCTTGACAATGGTCTGTTGAAAATTTCTTAATTCTTTGTGGTTTAGTTTAGGGAGGTGGTGTGATTCCACATATTGGTCCATTTCTTCCATGTTTTCAAATTTCTAGGCATAGAGTTTTTTGTAGTAATCAGAGGTAATTTTGTATCTTAGTGGTATCTGTTACTATTTCCCCTTTTCATTTCTGATTGAAGTTATTTGAGATCTTACTTTTCTATTTCTAGTTAATCTGGCCATGGGCTTATCAATTTTATTAACCTTTTCAAAGACTTTTTGTTTTATTGATCATTGGAATGATTCTTATGTTCTCAATTTCTTTTAATTCTAATATAATTTTGGTTATTTCTTTTCTTTTGCTAGATGTAGGATTCGATTGTTCTTTCTTTTCGAGCTCCTTGAGATGCTCTTTAGGTTGCTGATGTGCACTCTTTCTGTTCTGAATGTGGGCATTTAATGTAATAAATTTCTCTCTCAGTATTGCCTTTGCAATTCTGATAGCTTGTAGCTTCATTATCATTCCGTTAGAGAAATCTAATGATTTCCTTTTTCATTTCCTCCTTGACCTAGTTACCATTAAGATGATGTTTAGTTTCCATGAATTTATACAGAGATAAGATTGTTGTTGGATTTGAGTTATACTTTTATGCTGTGGTGGTCTAAAAAGATACAAAGTATAATTTCTATTTTTCCTCATTTGTTGAGATTTGATTTGTACCCGAAGATATAACCAATTTTGGAGGATCATAGTGAATAGAGTAAAACTGAAAGCTTTTTCACTTAGAATGTACCAGATAAGGAAATCCCCTATCATCACTGCTACTCAATGTAGTGCTGGACATTCTAGTCAATGCAGTCAGGGGAGACAAGCAATACCTTTGAATATTAAGGGTATTCAAATGGAGACAGAGAAAGTCAAACTCTTGTTTGATGGTGGTATTTTCTCATATTTAGAGAACTCCAGAGACTCAACCACAAGGCTCCTGGAAGTGATCAAGGAATACAGTAACATTTATATTATGGAATATAAAATCAATGTCTACAAATCAGGAGCCTTCATATACTCCAGTAACAGTCAAGCTAAGAATCAAATCAAAGTCACAATACCTTTCACAATAGCCTCAAAGAAATTGAAACAGCTGGGAATACACCTGGTGAAGGACGTGAAGGATCTTTATAGAGAGAACTAGGACACACTGAGAAAAGAAATAGCAAACAAATGAAAGAATATACTATGCTCACCTCCCATGGCTGGAAAGAATCAACACTGTTAAAATGTTCATACTACCCAAAGTAATCTACAGATTTAAAGCAATCTCCATCAGAGTACCAAAGTCAAACTTTGAAGAACTTGAAAAAATAGTAATTTTATTTCATTGGAACCAGAAAAAACTCTAAATAGCCAATCCAATTCTATGAAATAAAAACAAATCTGGAGGCATTATGTTACTAGACTCAAAGTTATACTACAACTCTACAGTGATCAAAACAGCATGGTAATGACACAAAAATATAGATCAATGGAATAGAAAGAGAATCCAGAGATGATCTCAGCCACATATTGTCATTTGATCTTTGATAAACCAAACAAAAGCATACACTGGGAAAAGAATCCCTAGTCAATAAATAGTGCTGGGAGAACTGGCTATGTGTAGAAGATGGAAACTGGACTCACACCTCTCATCACTTACAAAAATTGACTCTTGCTGAATAAAAGACTTAAATTTAAGACAAAAAATGATAAAAATTCTAGAAGGAAGCATTGGAAGAATTTCACAACATTGGCTTGGGAAAATATGTTATGAAGAAGACCCCTCATGGCAATTGTAGCAACATCAAAAATAAATGAATGGGACGTGATCAAGCTACAAAGCTTTTGCACAGCTAAGGGTACCACAACTAAAGCAAACAGAGAGCCTTTAGTTATAGGAGAAGACATTTGCATTCTAGGAACCTGACATAGAGCTAATAGCTAGAATCTACAGAGAACTCAAACTAATCAACAAGAAAAGAGCAAACCCATTTATAAGTGGGCAAGAGACATGAACAGAACCTCCTCTGAAGATGACTGACGAATGGCCAACAAATGTTTGAAAAAATGCTCATTGTTCCTAATCATATCAGAGAAATGTAAATCATCTAATCCCAGTGAGAATAGCCCAAATCACAAAGTCCCAAAACTGCTGGTATGGATGTGGAGAGAAGGGAACACTCTTACATTGCTGGCAAACTAATACAGCCTCTATTATGGAGTAATAAGTATGGAGAATCTTCAAAGAGCTAAAAATTAAGCTTCCATTTGGTCCAGTAATTCCATTACTAGGTATCTACCCAGAAGAAATAAAATCATCTTCCATAAGGACATGCGCACTAGAATGTTTATTGCAGCTCACTACACAATTGCCAAGATGTGGAATCAACACAAATCCCCATTATCTCATGAATGGATTAATAAACTGTGGTATATGTATGCCATGGAATACTATTCTGCCAAAAAAGATAGAGACTTTACATCTTTTGTGTTTACCTGGATGAAGCTGAAGAACATTCTTAGTAAAAACTGCAAGAATGGAAAAGCAAGAATCCAGTGTATGCAATACTAACTAATATGAAAGCAGTAGATAAGTAACCATATGTCCCCGTAAGAGGAAAAGCAAAAGTTAATTAAAGTTGGGGGAGGGTGAAATGAGGAAGTGGGGAGGGGGAGTGAGGAGGAAGAAGTGGGATTGGTGTGCTCTCATCTAATCGGCACAATATAAGGGTATACAGCGCACCCCCTCAGTGAAGAGCTCAACTACAACTTTAATAAATGCAAACAATGTAACCTAATCATTTATATCTGCATACTAATCTAAAATAATATACAAATGGAGTATAACACCTATTTACATAGTATTTATGTTGCATTAGGTATTAAAAGCAATCTAGTTATGATTTTAAGCATATGAGAGCATGTTGGTGGGTTATGTCATTTTATATCAAGGGCTTGAGCATCTGTGGATTTTGCTACCTGCAGGGGGGTAGGCTGTGGGTGGGGTGTCCTGGAACCAATCCTTGATGGACACTGAGGAATGGACTATATTCAGAATAAATTTGCATGTTCCAAATTCATGGGATAAAAGTTACAGAGAAAATTTCAGAAAGTGAAGTTTTTTTCATTCCACATATCACAATATATTACACACTCCCTAATTCACAAGCAGCAAACAGTTTCTCAAAAATATTCCTACACTAAAGTGAAATCAGGCCAGGTATGGTGGTTTATGCCTGTAATCCTAGCACTCAGGGAGGCCGAGGTGGGTGGATTGCTCTGAACTCATGCGTTTGAGACCAGCCTGAGCCAGAATGAGACCCCCATCTCTACAAAAAAAAGCTGGGCGTTGTGGTGGGTGCCTATAGTCCCAGCTACTGGGGAGGCTGAGGCAAGAGAATCACTTGAGCCCAAGAGTTGGAGGTTGCTGTGAGCTATGATGCCATAGACACTCTACCAAGGTCCACAAAGTGAGACTTTGTCTTAATAACAAAAAAATAAATTAATTTAAAAAATAAATAAAAAGAAATAAAAAGAAAATTAAAGTGAAATCAACCCAAATGAGAGGAAATCCTGTGAGAAAGAGTAAACAAATTATTTTAGCCTAAGTATCATCATGAAACAAGAAGCCACATGGGACTCTGGGATAGAAGGATGACATTGGGGAGAATATACATTTAAAATTTAAGACCCACATTGCCTTCCTCTTTCACTTTGTTTTTGTAAAGACATTTCAGTGCACAGAAGCAGATGAAGAATCATATCACCTCCCTTCTACTTTTTTCAGCAATGAAACTGAATGCGCTCTCTGCATCCAGTCTAGGGAATCCACTGTCAAGAAAGTTTGAATGTACATTTCACTGGGACAGCAGAGATGGGGTGTGTTTAGATAGGTGTGGGGATAAGGAAATAACAGGGATTAGGAAATATTGTTACTATTATTGAAGAAAGTACTAACATGTTCTGGTGGAGCCATAAAACTATCAAAGCTAGACATTATTCCTGACATTTGCAGAAACCTGGGGTGACTTGACAATTTGGGTGGAGCCATACACAATCTCTAGCTATAAAACCAAAGGGTCAGCTGACTATACACTAGGGAAGACTAAGACCTGACATTTAGAGGACAAAGATAAAATGCAATCAACTATATTAGGAGATGTCAGACACGCACCATAGCTTAACCATGTATGAAAAACAGAAAAAGAGAAAATGAACATTGGATCTTCTTTATCTTTCCATATTCCTCAAAATAAATTAAAATCTTTACTACATTCTGAGTAATTTCTTTTAGAGAACAGATGTTTTAAGAAAATAGTGATAATAAAACAAATTTCTTTTTCATCACTTATGAGAACTTGCATGCTAATTCATTTTGCACACTTTGAGTATAAATTGGTTCTTTACTTTCTTTTTGAAACAGGAATTAATGCATTTAGACATGGGAAAGTATAACAAATTATATTTTATTATTTTCTGCTTGCATATGCAGAAAGCAGATAATTCTAAAGACATTTCAGAAATATATATAAATATACATAGAAGCAAATAATAAAATTAACAAGTAAACACTCCGTAATGAGCACATCCTATACGCTCAAGTCCCGTAGCATTTGAAAGAACTGTCATTTATATCACATATTAAAATTAGAAAAATTAGTGTATCTTTTTCAAATTTAAGAAATACATGGAGGGGGTATTGTAAAATATTAGGGATATAGCAGAGTGTCTGATTTTTGCACAAAGTGGTCTATTCGTTTGCTCAAAATTTGCCAGTCTTCAGCAAGAGGCTGCTTTTTTCTGTCTTACTTAGAACCAAAGTCAGGAAAAAAATAAATAAAACCCTTCATAATTTAGAGTTGGAATTTTAGCTCACTGTTTTCCTTTGTGCCTCCACTGAGCTAATTACACAAAGAGCTTGACATTTAAAGCTGTTTTGGGAAGAGAAAGGGTGCACAGACAGTTGAGGTTTGGCCCAACTACTAGTGAATGTAGAAGACAGGAGTCACCATAAACAACTTTCATTATGACTTTATTTCATTCACTAAACTTTTCAAAATAGTAAAATGAATTACTGGGGAAGGAAAAAAGAAAATCTTTTAATTATCTTATTTAGTGTTTAGGTTAGAGGAATTATACCTATTTAAAGCAAAAATTCAAAATAATTCCATTTGTTTAAATCCTTAATTTTCAGAAAAGAAACTGGCTTACTGTTTATTTTCAAACTGAATTCTACTACTCTACATTTTTCCTTAATACACTTATTTTTCTATTTTATACCCCCAAAATTCAATAATACATTAAACAATTTAGAAAGCTTTTAATCTCTTTGTAATATTATGAAAGAGTTTGTGCTTACTTAACTAAAAATAATATTTATGAAACATTTCATCTAGAGAAGCTACAACTTTCAGTTCTATCATTTTTATTTTAATATTTTCAAATAATTACTGAATTATAAAAGGTAACATGCATATTATTTAAAAATTCAAATAATAAATCAGTTTAGAAAAAATATTCCTACCCATCAGTTCCTTTTCCTTCAAATCTAGAAGTTTGGTGTGCGTCTTTCCATACCTGTTTTTATAACATGGAAACATATGTTAAGTGTGCACACACACATATCGGTGCATAGGCAGTATTTTTATAAAGAGATAATGCCCTACATGTGATTCCGCAACTCCCTTTATTTCTTCTATCAGACTTCTATTGTGGACATACTTCATGTCAGAATAAACAGATAAACTGTATCCTTCTCAACAGAGTTCAAATATTCCATTTTATGGCTGCATCATAATTTATTTAACCAAATCCCTACCAATGAGAGTGTGTGCTTCGGTTTTAAAAGAGTACATACACATGCTTAAAAATTCAAACCATATGAAATGGCTTAAAACAAAAAGTCAAGCCCTCTTGCTCTTCTTCCCGTAGATAACCAGTTTTCAAGTGTTAATGTGGTTTGTTCTGACAGCTAACATATAACTTTAAAAAATTAACTTAGACTTGAATGACTGGATGTTACCTGACATGGTGTTTGTTGATTTTCTATAATTAAAAGAAAGAATTTAGCCTATTTACCATTACCTCCTACGTTGCTTTCCCTTCTTCTTTATTTAACTTCATTTTATTATTTTAGTTGTTAAATTTTACGACTTTTAATTGTTCTTTGTTTAGTAAACCTTATTAAGTCTCCCTTGGCCAGCACATAAACTGAGTCTAAGAATTCACGCCTAGACAGACAA
The DNA here is from genome assembly GCA_963573935.1 of Arctocebus calabarensis. Lineage (NCBI taxonomy): Eukaryota > Metazoa > Chordata > Mammalia > Primates > Lorisidae > Arctocebus > Arctocebus calabarensis. Next base: position 12,754 of record CAUYON010166591.1, read on the forward strand.
CATTTGTGCTATTCTAACTATGTATTGCTGATGTACTGGAGGTGATGGGTTATGGGAAGAGAATGCCAGCCTCCAATGCAATGAGCACATGGAATTTCCCCAAACATTGGGATCCCAAAGGCTCTTCTATAAGTTTGTTTTATCTTTCTTAGCTGACTTCAAGATTAATGGAACGGTGAGAAAATGTTATGACCGACACGTAGGCCTGGCTCTGCCGATCAAAAGCTGTGAGGCCCTTCCATTTTCTGGGCCTCACCATTCTCATATGGAGACTGAGAGAGTTACTAGTACGCTAGTAACTACCTTTGGCATTTTAATATTCTAAGTTATTGACTATTACATAGACATGCATTGCATGTACAATAAAAGTGCAGCTTAGAAGCAGATTTTCACATTCTTATTTTTAATTCCACTTGTCTAAGTGACCCTGATTGATTGCAAAGACATGTTCCCCTTAATGCCTTCATCATGTTTGGGACTTAGAGATATTTTAGAAATATGAGGCAAGCACTTTTAATGATTGTTTTTGTTTGCTGCAAAGAAGAACACTCCTATTAAATCCTAGCATGTGCATTTTCAAATGTTAAATTAACATTTACTCATTCTCCACAATAATCAGAGCTAACAATCCAGATACAACTAATAGTAATAGTAACATATTGTACTGAAAAGAGCAAATATTATTTTCCTCTGCACTTTTCTACACAGAACTTAGAATCATTTCCATTTCTCTCTCTTTCTAATAGTCATAAGATTAGGACTGGGGAGGGAGGTGTTGATTCAAAGGGCTGGACTGGGGTGTACAAAGCAGAAAGTCATTTGTATCTCCATGAGAGCCTGGCTGGAAGCAGTCTTGCAGCTATCCCACCAGCTCTGGAATCGTTCCTGGTAATCTACCACCACCAGTGTGCTGTCACTGCCGCCCTCTGTCTCCCCTGCGGGAGGGGCCAGCCCAACTCTTTGGCCTCTCGGCCCCCGCAGATGCTGCTCCACGTCTCTCCCTGCCAGTTCTGGCTCAGGCTGGTGTCTCCCAGGCCCACTGCCTGTCGGTTGCCATAACGACATTCCGCGCAGGAGGGAGGCCTGGCGGAGCAGTGGTGGGGCCAGGTGGAGAGGAGGAGGTAGAACAGAGAGCTGCGCGGCACAGCGCCCCAGCAAGGAGGGCATGGAGGCAGGTGAGCACAGGAACGCAGGAAGCTTCTCCAGGGACAGGGGATGATGTGAAAGACACTGGAGCCCAGTGCCAGTTACTGCGAACTAGCTGAGCCTGTCCTCAGAAGCTGATGAAATGAAAGAGAGGAAGAAACTAGTGAGAAAATGTGGAAGGAGAAAATTAAAAGGTTAGAAAAACATTATAGAGAAGCATAAGTACAATGGAGACCGAAAAGAGACATTTCTGCCACTAGAAAAATGCCAACAGATATTGTGAGCATACTAAGAACATCCTTTTCTGTGGCCTGTTTGTACGTGGACTAACATTGTGTTAACATGAAATTAGAATAAAGTCAAAGACTACCTCAGGACAGATGGATATGCCAGTCTGGGTTATGGTAGTTTCCTGGTTCAGGCCTTATTTAAATTTGTAGAAAATACCTAATCGGCCTCCCTCCCTGAAATCGTTATAATGATCTCAATGAATTATTAAGTGTTCGTATGCTTAGTAAACTCTAAAACATCCCATAAATGTAACAGCTCACCATCTTCTCTTGATTTTATCATTATCAGCATTTAACATGATGCTGTTTTACTCTTACAGTCTCCTTTGCACTATCTTTGGAAGGCTCTTTTTCTTTTCTTTTTAGTTTTCATTAAGTGTAAGGTATTTGGAGTTGAAAGCTTTTCTCATAGGAGCAACTGAAAGTTACCCTTTAAAATCTATAAAGAAACAAGGCCAGATAACATTCATCTTCCATAGTTATCATCAGCAGAAATGAAATAAAGTTGGAACCTAATTCAATTCAAATATTCATATCTACATTCAACCAAAAATCTTTTTCTGCTGTATATCTTTGATGGATTTCTTTTTCTCTGAATGCGTAGGCGGAAAATGCAAAATAAGGAGATGGAAAATATACATTGTATGTATGTGTATAAAATCACAGTGATGTAGCTGAAAGTGACTTTAAGGATCATTGAGTACAATGTTCTTTAAACTTTAACTTTCAATCAGCCATCTAATGATCTTGATAATTTATTAAGATTCTGTTTAGGGTGCCACAGGACTGTGCAGTTCTAGTAAGTTCCTAGGTGACACTGATATTGCAAGTCATTAAGAAGCAAGGATCTATTGCTGGGATAAAGAAATGGCTCTTTTTGGTGGTGCCTGTGGCTCAGTGGGTAGGGTACTGGCCTCATATGTCAAGGGTGGTGGGTTCAAACCCAGCCCTGGCCAAACTGCAACAAAAAAACAGCCAGGCGTTGTGGCAGGCACCTGTAGTCCCGACTACTCGGAAGGCTGAGGCCGGAGAATTGCCTAAACCCAGGAGTTGGAGGTTGCTGTGAGCTGTGTGATGCCACTGCACTCTACCGAGGGCGATAAA